>OZ007580.1:460000-482500 GCA_963931925.1 Onchidella celtica
GAGATTAACATGACGTCATGTTAATGTTAGCCAATCGTTACAGTTTGATTAGCACGTGCATTTATCTGCCGGAAGTCAAGAGATTAACGCCCTATTGATGGAAAATGTTCTCGTCTGAATCTTGCATGAGGTGACGGCTACACATCTGCTAGATTAGTTGCCTCCCGGTATTAGTGTTACATGAGACTGTTTGATCAATACACAGCGAACAGCCTGTTAAACTATTCAAAAAGCTGCTTATAAATTGCTCGCCCTGGAACAGTCTAGCACGGGCGATCAAAAATGTTCAAAACAATGGAGATGTAATAAGGACATAGATCAATACAAGAATATCACAATCTTAATGAGCAATTTGTTTCCTCATCAGAAAATCCACCTCACTTTTCTGAGAATTTTGAAAAAAAACAACAGTTAGACTAATGTTGTGTGTCATGTGACAAGTTACAGCTGTGATACAATAATGATTCCTTCGTGAGACAAAATATCTACATTATAGTGGCTCAAACACACAGACACACGCACATTCACAGAGGAAGAGAAAGAGAGAGAGAGAGACAGAGAGAGAGAGTGAGAGAGTTTCCCACTAGAAATGGTATAAAAGTTGATAATTTCCCAACAAAATTTTGTTGCCTTTTTTGTTGTGGTATTTTGTGTTCATGTCAGTATTACCGAAGGTTTTTACCAACAGAGGGAAACTTTGGAAATATGTACATGTAGCTGATCTAAAGTCAGGCAAAGACATGATGAATGAAAGAACAACTGTTCCAACATTGACCACACTAAAGTCCAGCTCTGTAATTTACTGACCAACCCCAGAGAGGATCAAACACTGATGGTGAACACTGGCCATTGTACTGGTCAGTCCAAAAACTGCCATAATTAATTGGGTTTCCAATTATCCTGTAGAGATCATAGAACAGTTTCAGTCACCGGACATTCATACATCATTCTAGAGCCCAATCGATTCCCTCAGACATAGAAAAATGACATAATCGACGCCACAATTGACGGAATTACAAACTACACCAAGTTTGACAAAAGATTACACTGTGCAGCCATTGCTACTGGGATACGCAGAAACACAACACACAAACAGAAATGGAAATCAAATTAACAATAAGTTACCATAGTGACTACGTTATTTTCAAAATCCTGTGTAGTTTTTCGTTACTGCTAATGTCAAACAGAGGAATCAAATATTAAAATCAACAAGAAAAAAGAAAAAAAAAACAAGCAAAAATCCTCCAGGGAACGGGGAACTTTGACCTTGGCGTCTCTCTGAGTTGCTGGGATGTGGAGCCGATTGTCTTATACCCTGGGTCCCAGCATGACTTTGTTGATAAAATCTGAAACAGAAAAGTATAACCGGAGTCAGAGAATGTTGTAGTGGTGTGTGTGTGTGTGTGTGTGTGTGTGTGTGTGTGTGTGTCTGTGTGTGTGTGTGTGTGTGTGTGTGTATGTATGTATGTGTGTATGTGTGTCAAATATTAGTGTCAGGTCAGAAAAATCTGCTACTGGTAACATGTAATCCAGTACAACCTGTTTCATGAACTGGTACGCTAGCATGGTATCAGTGGGCGTGCACCTGTCGGTGCAAACGGCCAGGGCGGAGGAGGTTTCATCTAACCCAACGGCCACATGCTAGGGCACAATGTGACCCTCAGTACTTGAGTCCTTCACATTGGCCCCCGGTAGCGGTGTGGTCATAGGCTTGTTTGCCTAAATCACAGACGAAGAATTGAGCAAACTTTCCGGACGCAGCTTCGAAGCTGGCGGCAGCAGGCCAGTGGTTGATTGATAGGGCAGATGGCAATATACCGTCACTCTGGCCTGGATATCGTGACACAGAGCATCCACCAGTATTGGTGTTCTTTGGTTTGGGTCTTTCACCCTAGTCAGTTGGGACTGCGAGGCTGTGGAGTAGCTTACAGGCAGCCGGTCAGGCAATATGACTGTCCCTCTGGCATCCTCCTGCACCTGGATACATTTCCAGTCGTCTTGACCCTGTCTTGCCACTTGGATAAGTTGTGTCCAGGCGAGAGAGTGAGTCTGATGTTTGCGCAGCTCTTTCTCACTAAAACCAAATTCTTTGCGCCAGTCTTAACACTCACCTCGTCTTCTTTCATCTTTGTCTCGTCTTCTTTCCTCTCAAAATTCCAACGGCGATGGGCGAGTGCGGTGGCAGCAGGTTTGGATAGACTGGAAGCTGTTAGCACAGACCTACACGTTGGTGGCTGTGGGCTATGGTCGCTTCATCGTCGATTGAAGTGGAGGCGTGGGGAGGCAGCACCCACAGTAGCTGAGCAGCCTTATTTAAGGATAGCACTGCTCACCTCAACTGAGGAAGGGGCTAGAAAAGATGCCCTAAAGAAAGCCCACTTCACATCACCCTGACTGGTATACCGCGACCAGTGGGGATCCCTTTTTGCGGTCGAAACAAAAAGAAATTCAGCTTACTCAGGCTAGGAGCCTGGAATATACGCACACTACAGGACAACTCAAACAACCAGGAAAGACGCACTGCACTTATTGCCATTGAGCTCAGCAGGTACAACCTGGACATAGTGGCACTCAGTGAGACCAGACTCCCTGATAGTGGCCAACTCAAAGAGCTCAGTGGTGGATACACCTTCTTCTGGAAAGGCAAGGGTGCAGTCGAACCGAGACAGCATGGTGTTGGGTTTGCAATTAAAAATGACCTTGTCAGAAACTTGCAGTCCATGCCAATTGAAATAAATGACAGGCTAATGACACTCAGGATCCCAGTTGGGAAAAGCCAGTCAGCCACCCTCATTAGCGCATATGCGCCCACCATGACAAACCCAGATGAAGCCAAAGACAAGTTCTATTCTGATCTAGAATCTGTCATATGCTCTGTCCCGGCAGCTGATAAGCTGATTCTCTTGGGGGACTTCAATGCTAGGGTTGGCTCCGAAATCTCAGCGTGGCCAAATGTTTTGGGCCCTCATGGAGTTGGTTCATGCAATAACAATGGGTTGCGCTTACTTACTTTGTGCGCTGAATTTGGCCTGTTCATTACCAACACAAATTTTAGTCTCTCCGTGAGAAACAGAACGTCATGGATGCATCCCCGCTCAAAGCATTGGCATCTCATAGACTATGTCATTGTGAGGAAGACTGACAGAAAGGATGTCCTTGTAACAAAGGCGATGTGTGGTGCCGAGTGTGGAACTGACCACAGACTCATCGTTTGCAAGCTCAGACTAACATTGAGGCGCAATAGACGCCCTCAAGGGAAAGCGCCACCTAAACGCCTAAATGTTTCAAAACTCTGCTCAGCTGAGAAACAGAGCGAGCTCTCATCAGAACTCTCCTCAAAATTGGATTGCGTGACTTTTGACTCTGAGAACATTGCACAGAGCTGGACTGACCTAAATACGACTGTACACTCTTGCGCCAGCAGCACAGTTGGTTTTCCTGTCCGCAAGCACCAGGACTGGTTCAATGATAATGATAATGAAATCAAAGTGCTCATCAAAGAAAAAAATAGTCTCATCCAAGCTCACTGCAGTGACCCCTTTTCCACAGCAAAAGCTGATGCACTGCGTGCATGTAAGGGTGTACTCCAGAAGAAGCTGAGGAAAATGAAAAATGACTGGCTTGAAGAGCGAGTAAGAGAAACTCAGAAATATGCCGACACAAACAACACTAGAAAGTTCTTTGAGAGCCTCCGAGCTGTGTTTGGACCATCCCGCTCTGGCACTACGCCACTTCTTGCGTCAGATGGTTCAACACGCATTGTTGAATTGAATGCCATAATTCAGCGTTGGGCAGAACATTTCGGAGGTGTGCTAAATCGGCCATCAAATATAAATACTGAGTCCATTGGCCGCCTCCCTCAGGCTCCTATTAATGCAGCTCTTGCCAAGCCATTCACAGCAAATGAGACCCGAACTGCCACAAATCAGATGTCCTTTAACAAATCACCAGGCGTGGATTCAATTCCTGCTGAGGAGTATGCCTTCGGTGGAGAAAAGCTTATTGAAAGGTTGACCGAGTTGTTCAATCATATGTTGAAAGCAGGGAAGCTGCCACAGGACTTCAAAGATGCTTCAATCATACATCTGTACAAAACCAAAGGGGACAGCCAAGTCTGTGACAACCATCGGGGAATCTCTCTACTTTCAATTGCTGGCAAAATATTGGCAAGAATGCTTCTGAATCGCCTTCTTGATCACCTCTCGTCAAATGACTTGCTTCCCGAGAGCCAATGTGGCTTTCGTAAAGAGAGGGGAACGGCGGATATGATTTTTGCTGCCAGACAGATTCAGGAAAAATGCATGGAACAAAATAAAGCGCTGTATATCACATTTGTTGACCTCACAAAAGCCTTTGACACAGTGTGTCGTGAAGGCCTCTGGAAAATCTTGGCGAAGTTTGGGTGTCCACCCGAATTCATCACAATAGTGCGCCAGTTTCATGATGGCATGCAAGCTGCAGTCAAAAGCAACGGCAGTGTTTCAGAGCCCTTTGCTGTCACAAATGGGGTAAAACAGGGTTGTGTCTTAGCCCCAACTCTGTTCAGCATCATGTTCTCTGCAATGCTACAAGAAGCCTTTAGCTCTCCTCCTCAAGGGGTAAGCATCAAGTACCGAACTGATGGCAGTCTATTCAACCTCAGGAGACTTCAGGCAAAAACCAAAAACCAAAAGTACTCAAGTCTGTGACCTACTATTTGCTGATGATTGTGCACTTCTGGCACACGATGAGGATAGCATGCAAAACTGTGTTGATAAGTTCTCTAGTGCCTGTGACAACTTTGGCCTCACAATAAGCACAAAGAAGACGGAAGTGCTCCATCAGCCTACTCCAGACGACAAGTATCCTGTGACCCCAAATATCAAAGTCCATGACAGTCTTCTGAAGGTGTCGGAGAACTTCACCTATCTTGGCAGTACACTGTCTTCCGCGGCTCGTGTTGATACTGAAATTCTCTCAAGAATCAGCAAAGCCAGCTCTGCATTTGGCAGGCTTCGAAAGAGAGTATGGGATGTTGCCGGCATTCGCACAGACACTAAGCTGAAAGTGTACAATGCTGTGGTCCTTCCCACCCTACTCTATGGGGCTGAAACCTGGACAGTGTACCAATCGCATGCCAGAAAGCTAAATCACTTTCATCTGGCCTGCCTTAGAAAGATCCTAAGGATCAAATGGCAGGATAAAATTCCAGACACTGAGGTCCTCAATCGTGCCAAGGAATTGAGCATCTTCTGCCACCTGAAAAAAATTCAGCTACGTTGGGCAGGACATGTTGTCAGAATGCCCGACTCCAGACTCCCTAAGCAAATCTTCTTCTCTGAGCTCTCCAATGGAACGAGGAATGTTGGGGCCCCAAAGAGACGTTACAAAGACACTCTCAAGCAATCACTGAAGGCCTTTGCCATTGATGTGAGTGAGTGGGAAAAAGCTCTCGCTTGATCGTGCAAATTGGAGGGCGGCCCTTACCAGAGGCAGCAAAGCATGGGAAGCTGACAGAGTCCAGCAGGCTATCAAAAAAAGAGAACGGCGCAAGAAAAGGCCCAGTGGTACTGAACCAACGGAGTACTCTTGTCATTTATGCGGAAGGGTCTGCAGGGCAAAAATAGGACTTATCAGTCACATGAGAAGCCATAGGTCATGAAAGAACAGTCTTTCCATTCTGTCTTCTGTGTCCTTTAGTTCTCTTTATTGTCCATGTGTTGAAATTCTCAACAATTTCTGTTCTTTATTCCTCTGGTGTTGTTAAGGTCATCATCATACCTGATGGACGAACTATTATTATGTGTGTCAAACGAAAGGTTGAAATGGCAGTTAAAACAAAACGGGGTTGTATGCTGTAAAAGCTCGCGTTGGGGCCCACCAATGCAGAAATGTTTGGATGAATTACAAAAGAATAGAAATGACCGGTACAAGAACAACCAACTCAACATTTGAACAGTCAAAGTAGCAGACAATTGTAGTGTAGCAGTTCCGCCTGGCAGCAGAAAGTAGTGCTGATTGTGGCCCACACTGCAAGTGTCAGCAGCAACTAAAACATTGATCGGACATTTGAAGACAACATGAGTGAGAGGGGCTGAGAGTGAGAAGAGAGAGATACGGAAGACAGAGGCAGAGAAGAGAGAGAGAGGGGGGGGGGGAGAAGGAGAGAGGGAGAGAAAGAGAAGGAGAGGGAGAGAAAGAGAGAGGTTGAGAGAGATAAGAAATGGTAAAGAAGTGAACAGGAGAGGCAGAGAAGAGAGAGAGAGGGGGGGAAAGAGAGAGGGAGAGAAAGAGAGAGGTTGAGAGAGATAAGAAATGATAATGACGTGAACAGGAGGGGCACAGAAGGAAGAGAAAGTGGATGAAAGAAAGATAACCCGATATAGGTTAAAGGTTAAAGTACGGATCAGCAACCGAAAGCCCATCGGTCAGGGACTATTGGCTTACTATAGATATACCGGTACATGTAGACGTGTCGGCCCTAGAACCTTCCTGACACGGAACAAACAAACACACAAATGAAGATTCATCACATTTTTGGTGATCCTGACTGACTTGTCTTGACATTTCCTTTTGATAGTTCAAGTACAAATGACATTTCACTGTGCGCCATTGACTGATTGGACGTAAAATACAACTACCCCCATCTCCCCCCCCCCCCGCCCCCCGCCCCAACCACCCTTTTTTTTAAAGAATGTTGTTACAGTACGTACGTCTCCCTAGTTTTTTGCACTAAGGGTACGTATTTTAAAGCCTTTTGTGACTGCAGAGCTAGAGAACTCTCCAAAAATACTCCAGACGACAGCCTTAATTAATTATGATGAATTATTCTTTCAGTTTTTGTTTTAGGGATTTGATAAGTTTTAGAAATAAGGACAGGGAAAGAGTTAGGGACAGGTAGGTATGCGTTCAGGGCCACTAGCGCAAAAACGTTTGGGGGCCGTACCTACAACAGCCTTTTTTTTTTAAACACTAGATGAAGTTCCCGGCATTATCCGGGATAAACCTGTGAACCCACTGTTCTATCTCTCTCTCTCTCTCTTTTTGGTCTACAAAGCTTCCCATATTCTACAGTCTTACTACAGATTCCTTGCGCCCCAGAGCACTACGCACTCATTTCTGATAGGGAAATTGTGCGCACGGAAGTGAACTCATATTAACATCGTTTCTGGTGCGATGGACTTACTACAGGGAGCCAAAACAAAGATCATTGTATTTTACATTTTTACAACTTTTTATTTAAAAATACCTGAAACTTGAATCAACACAATCGGTCGATACAACAGCGATTGGGATGGATAAGTTGACACTTAAGTAAATTAATTTTATAATTTTTGAAACTGTCATTTAGGCTGTAGCGTCGAGCAAAAAATGGGCCAAAATTGCACCAGAATGAATTACTCCCACCACTATTTTTTTAAAATAATAACTAGATGAAGTTCCCGGCATTATCCGGGATAAACCTGTGAACCCACCGTTCCCTCTCTCTCTCTCTCTCTGGTCTAGAAAGCTTCCCATAATTGTTCTATAGTCTTATTACAGATTTCATGCACACTAGAGCGCACTCATTTCTGGTAGGGAAATTGCTCGCACCGAACTGAACACGTATTGATAGCCTACATGGTTTCCGGTGCGATGGGCTTACTCTAGGGAGCCAAAAGAAAGATCATTGTATTTTACATTTTTACAACTTTTTATTTAAAAATACTTGAAACTTGAATCAACACAATCGGTCGACATAAAAGCGATTGGACTGGATTAGTTGACAGTTAAGAAAATTAGTTTTGTAATTTTTGAAACTGTCATTCAGGCTGTAGAGTCGAGCAAAAAATGGGGCAAAATTTCACCACAATGCATTACTCCCACCACTATTTTTTTTATAATAAGATAAGATGTCATTGATATGGCCCAACGCCCACACATTACTATGCGACGCGGCCTGGACAGTTGTCGACCCTCGGGCTAAAGGTCGCGTCAGGTACTTCTCTACAATACAATAAACAAAAAAGTCAACAAAAAATGTTCAGGAATTCCCAATGAACTCAAGAACAGTTGAAACGTCTGGCGTAGTGAATGACGTCACGTATTTAAAGGGAAATCATTCTGGTTATTCAAATCGCACGTTAAATTAGTTGCTGACTTCCCCTTGTACACACTGGCGCTGTCCTGGGGTCGGGCCATTGCGTTACCATTGTCGTTAAATGCATATTATTTATGGATTATTTAAGTTGCTACAGCAGCTAGTTCTAATGAGACACGACTGGACACTAAATAGATGACACATGTGCCATTGTTGTTTTTTTCAATCACTGATTATTTAAACTATTGGAAAAGCATGATGTTCAAAAATCAACAGTCACAGAGAAAATGAATCATCTCCAATGTAAAAAAGTTAAAGAACAGCAGGAAAAATTTTTCAGGTGTGTTCATAACGCCAAATGATAATCAAGAGCTTGAAGAGATTTGATGCGACAACTGCAGCTTCAGGGCGTTTGAATTCGTTTGTTTGAACTGTGTAGCTGTCTAGAGATGTGGGAAATATGTAAATATCACCAAATATGTGTAAACCGTGGATTATACTGATGTA
Organism: Onchidella celtica; assembly: GCA_963931925.1. Lineage (NCBI taxonomy): Eukaryota > Metazoa > Mollusca > Gastropoda > Systellommatophora > Onchidiidae > Onchidella > Onchidella celtica. Next base: position 468,567 of record OZ007580.1, read on the forward strand.
TTGTAACATGTGACTGTGGAATGTTTTCTCTGATCACATTACACTGTTATTCTACTATTTAATTTTCCTCAACCAACTGAGGTATGCGCGGTGTTAGCCAGGATAAACCTAGCTGTGCTCCCCATCTTGTCTTTCCACTTTCTCCCTGATCTAGAAAGTTTTGCATAATAGTCTACAGTCATGTGCACCAGGACGCTATGCACTCCTTTCTAGGAAAAGAAATTACGCCAGATTGTGTCAAATTGTCTCCTGAAAAACTGCCTAAAAAATGTCCCGACTCTTGAATAAACACAGCAAAGTCAAGTCCATACAAAAAAGACTGGGTTGGATCATTAAAAAAACTGACATTCAGGCTGTAGTGTTGAGCACAGAAAGAGTGGACATCACTCCACAGAGAAATACCTGTATTCCCGCTACTAGTTTTATTTTTGTAATACGATTCCATGGTCAGATTTTGCTTGTTCCTCACAACTTTCATGACCATAATTATTTGTACTGGAACCATCACCATGTTCACTGTTGTTTAAAAAGTGATTGTGTTACTTTAAGAGTATTATATCAAATGTTACCTTCATATTTGACGTTTCCCTCCAGATCAATGGTGATGTCTGTCAATTTGATGATTTCATCCACTTGTTCATCATTCAATCGCTCACCTAGACATAGAGAGAGAAGGAGGGAACCAAAATCTCTATTGGAAATCTTCAGCATGCAAAAGATACAATTGTCGAAAAGCCTAAAAAATAAAAAAAAGACAATCTGACATTGAAGGAAAGAATTATGTCTGACTGGGAACTGGCAAAACATTCTAGCATTTAGCAGAGGTGATGGCTGTTTGATTTATTTGCCTGTGCATGCAATTAAAATACTTTATCATGGTTTCCTCTGACATAACGAATACACATGGATCTGAATTTAGCGTATGAAGTAGATGACACCTGAAGTGTATCCCTTGCCTTGGATTAGGGGCCTTATAGCAATTTAAACTTCTGATTTTCTACGTGGTCAAGCAATTTTTCAGTCATTGTGTGAAAGATATTAGTTTTTTGTATAATATTCAATGCTAACGACCGTAATCATAGCTGTCTTTACACACTGGCCTTTGGAACGTTCCTGCTGTAAAGGGATCTTTTAGTAGCAGAAAACCTGATCAAAAGCAACAGTTTGTCCAGCAACAGTTGTGTAACTTTTCTTACCCATAGCTGTCAGCAAATGTCTCATCTCAGCAGCGCTGATGTAACCTTGACCTTCTCTGTCAAAGGATTTGAAAGCTTCCTCAAAGTCCCTGAATGTGCCCCATTCCTTGACATTCTTGGTCTGTTTGTAGATTGCCAGGAATTCTTCATACGAGTACTGTTTCTCTCCTGGTGGGCCAAGCACGAGTGAGAGCATTATTAGTGCTGATAGAATTCACAACCTAGGCAGCACTCAGTGACAAACACACAAATATCCAGTGACAAACATCGCTCAACGTTAAAGTTACCCTCTACAGAGGTCTCCAATGGACAGTTACAGACATACATCCAAGCTACACAATAGAAAGTTACATTTCCTGTCTGTCCCTATGAGCCTACCCCCCCCCCCTTCCCCCGCCCCACCCACCCTTCCGAATGGAGAGTCAGCTCCTGAACCAGCTGCTAAGATTTTTAAAAATGTAAACATTTGGTATATTTTCTGGATTGGGGTAGATTTCCTTATGCCCTAAACTCACCCACAGACACGTTTTGTGTCGGTTTTGACTCAATTTTTTTACTCTCTTTGAACTTTGACACACTGAGTCGAAACTTTTGTCATGACTTGTCACTGATGACGTCATGTGTTCAGTTCTGTTTTTCCCTCTTTCAAATATGGAACTACATGTATGTGTGAATAAAACTGCTCGTGTTTATGATCTGTTAATCAGCCACACCTTCTTGAAGCAAATACAGATATTAAAGAGAGTGAGACAAATGTGGACACACAGACAGACACACACATACTGCGTACACTAACCTGGTCTATCGGTACCTCCCCAGTTCTTGACGAGAGAGAGTACAGGGTTCAATTCCATGCATCGAAGCAAATCTCCCACTTTGACAGCGTCGATCAATCCATCACGGCCGTCCCAGAAGTCAAACAGATCGAAAACTTCGCGGGTGTCTGAGGAAAAATTGGTGGAGGTGCATAGATAGTCAGTCAAAAAACATATCAGACACCGACAGACGTAGTCAGAGAATTATAGACAGGTCAGGCGGCCAAAGATGTGGTCAGAGAATTATAGACAGGTCAGACAGCCAAAGATGTAGTCAGAGAATTATAAACAGGTCAGACAGCCAAAGATGTAGTCAGAGAATTATAGACAGGTCAGACAGCCAAAGACGTAGTCAGAGAATTATAGACAGGTCAGACAGCCAAAGACGTAGTCAGAGAATTATAGACAGGTCAGACAGCCAAAGACGTAGTCAGAGAATTATAGACAGGTCAGACAGCCAAAGACGTAATCAGAGAATTATAGATAGGTCAGACAGCCAAAGACGTAATCAGAGAATTATAGACAGGTCAGACAGCCAAAGATGTAGTCAGAGAATTATAGACAGGTCAGACAGCCAAAGATGTAGTCAGAGAATTATAGACAGGTCAGACAGTCAAAGATGTAGTCAGAGAATTATAGACAGGTCAGACAGCCAAAGATGTAGTCAGAGAATTATAGACAGGTCAGACAGTCAAAGATGTAGTCAGAGAAGTATAGACAGGTCAGACAGCCAAAGACGTAGTCAGAGAATTATAGACAGGTCAGACAGCCAAAGATGTAGTCAGAGAATTATAGACAGGTCAGACAGCCAAAGATGTAGTCAGAGAATTTTAGACAGGTCAGACAGCCAAAGATGTGGCCAGAGAATTATAGACAGGTCAGACAGCCAAAGACGTAGTCAGAGAATTATAGACAGGTCAGACAGCCAAAGACGTAGTCAGAGAATTATAGACAGGTCAGACAGTCAAAGAGGTAGTCAGAGAATTATTGACAGGTCAGACAGCCAAAGAGGTAGTCAGAGAATTATAGACAGGTCAGACAGCCAAAGGTGTAGTCAGAGAATTATAGACAGGTCAGACAGCCAAAGACGTAGTCAGAGAATTATAGACAGGTCAGACAGCCAAAGATGTAATCAGAAATAGATAGACCAGACACCAACAAATACAGTCAGACATTAGACAGACCGGGGTTTTCAGACGAAAGACATAATGTCGTGATTATCTGGACAAAACCACACTGATCATCACAATTGCTATCCATTCGTCATCACAATTTCATGTCAGCCATTGGTAAACTTAGACAATCACGTATGTCAGTCGCGCAGTTTGCAAATAAACGTTTGGAAAGTGTTATTTTTGTATACCACCCCCCCCCCACCCCCGCCCCCGTGCGACCATATTTATCACAATGAGTAAGTTTGACCGCCTGGCGTCACCGCTAATTAGTAAGTTTGACCGCCTGGCGTCACCGCTAATTAGTAAGTCTGACCGCCTGGCGTCACCGCTAATTAGTAAGTTTGACCGCCTGGCGTCACCGCTAATTAGTAAGTTTGACCGCCTGGCGTCACCGCTAATTAGTAAGTTTGACCGCTGGCGTCACCGCTAATTAGTAAGTTTGACCGCCTGGCGTCACCGCTAATTAGTAAGTTTGACCGCCTGGCGTCACCGCTAATGAGTAAGTTTGAGCCTGGCGTCACCGCTAATTAGTAAGTTTGACCGCCTGGCGTCACCGTTAATTAGTAAGTTTGACCGCCTGGCGTCACCGCTAATGAGTAAGTTTGACCGCCTGGCGTCACCGCTAATTAGTAAGTTTGACCGCCTGGCGTCACCGCTAATTAGTAAGTTTGACCGCCTGGCGTCACCGCTAATGAGTAAGTTTGACCGCCTGGCGTCACCGCTAATGAGTAAGTTTGACCGCCTGGCGTCACCGCTAATTAGTAAGTTTGACCGCCTGGCGTCACCGCTAATTAGTAAGTTTGACCGCTGGCGTCACCGCTAATTAGTAAGTTTGACCGCCTGGCGTCACCGCTAATTAGTAAGTTTGACCGCCTGGCGTCACCGCTAATGAGTAAGTTTGAGCCTGGCGTCACCGCTAATTAGTAAGTTTGACCGCCTGGCGTCACCGCTAATTAGTAAGTTTGACCGCCTGGCGTCACCGCTAATTAGTAAGTTTGACCGCCTGGCGTCACCGCTAATTAGTAAGTTTGACCGCCTGGCGTCACCGCTAATTAGTAAGTTTGACCGCCTGGCGTCACCGCTAATGAGTAAGTTTGACCGCCTGGCGTCACCGCTAATGAGTAAGTTTGACCGCCTGGCGTCACCGCTAATGAGTAAGTTTGACCGCCTGGCGTCACCGCTAATTAGTAAGTTTGACCGCCTGGCGTCACCGCTAATGAGTAAGTTTGACCGCCTGGCGTCACCGCTAATTAGTAAGTTTGACCGCCTGGCGTCACCGCTAATGAGTAAGTTTGACCGCCTGGCGTCACCGCTAATGAGTAAGTTTGACCGCCTGGCGTCACCGCTAATTAGTAAGTTTGACCGCCTGGCGTCACCGCTAATGAGTAAGTTTGACCGCCTGGCGTCACCGCTAATTAGTAAGTTTGACCGCCTGGCGTCACCGCTAATTAGTAAGTTTGACCGCCTGGCGTCGCCGCTAAACATGATCTATTTTCTTACCCACGCGTTTTTTTCTTTTTTTTTCTCCCTGGCTTCATTGAGTGGACAAGATTTTTGCTGTGTTGTATCCAGGCAGAAAGTTTGGCGGACGGAGAGACAGAGAGACCGACAGATAGACACAAAAGAAAGACAGGCCGACAGAGTGACAGAGAGACCAACAGACAGACACAAAGACAGGCAGACAGAGAGACAGAAAAACCAACAGATAGACAAAAAGACAGGCCGACAGAGAAACAGAGAGACCAACAGACAGAAACAAAGACAGGCCGACTGTGAGACAGAGAGACAGACAGATAGACACAAAGACAGGCCGACTGTGAGACAGAGAGACAGACAGATAGACACAAAGACAGGCCGAAATAGAGACAGACACAAAGACAGGCTGACAGAGAGACAGAAAAACCAACAGATAGACAAAAAGACAGGCCGACAGAGAGACAGACAGATAGACACAAAGACAGGCCGACAGAGAGACAGATAGATAGACAGAAAGACAGGCCGACAGACAGATAGACACAAAGACAGGCCGAATGACAGATAGACACAAAGACAGGCCGACGAGAGACAGACAGATAGACACAAAGACAGGCCGACAGAGAGACAGACAGATAGACATAAAGACAGGCCGACAGAGAGACAGACAGATAGACACAAAGACAGGCCGACAGAGAGACAGACAGATAGAAACTAAGACAGGGAGACAGAGAGACAGACAGATAGACACAAAGACAGGCCGACAGAGAGACAGACAGATAGACATAAAGACAGGCCGACAGAGAGACAGACAGATAGACATAAAGACAGGCCGACGAGAGACAGACAGATAGACATAAGGACAGGCCGACAGAGAGACAGACAGATAGACACAAAGACAGGCCGACAGACAGATAGACACAAAGACAGGCCGAATGACAGATAGACACAAAGACAGGCCGACAAGAGACAGACAGATAGACACAAAGACAGGCCGACAGAGAGACAGGCAGATAGACACAAAGACAGGCCGACAGACAGATAGACACAAAGACAGGCCGACAGACAGATAGACACAAAGACAGGCCGACAGAGAGACAGACAGATAGACACAAAGACAGGCCGACAGTGAGACAGACAGATAGACACAAAGACAGGCCGACAGAGAGACAGACAGATAGACACAAAGACAGGCCGACAGAGAGACAGACAGATAGACACAAAGACAGGCCGACAGAGAGACAGACAGATAGACACAAAGACAGGCCGACAGACAGATAGACACAAAGACAGGCCGACAGACAGATAGACACAAAGACAGGCCGACGAGAGTCAGACAGATAGACACAAAGACAGGCCGACAGACAGATAGACACAAAGACAGGCCGACAGAGAGACAGACAGATAGACACAAAGACAGGCCGACAGAGAGACAGGCAGATAGACACAAAGACAGGCCGACAGAGAGACAGACAGATAGACACAAAGACAGGCCGACAGAGAGACAGACAGATAGACACAAAGACAGGCCGACAGACAGATAGACACAAAGACAGGCCGACAGACAGATAGACACAAAGACAGGCCGACGAGAGTCAGACAGATAGACACAAAGACAGGCCGACAGACAGATAGACACAAACACAGGCCGACAGAGAGACAGACAGATAGACACAAAGACAGGCCGACAGAGAGACAGGCAGATAGACACAAAGACAGGCCGACAGACAGATAGACACAAAGACAGGCCGACAGAGAGACAGACAGATAGACACAAAGACAGGCCGACAGAGAGACAGACAGATAGACACAAAGACAGGCCGACAGACAAATAGACACAAAGACAGGCCGACAGAGAGACAGACAGATAGACACAAAGACAGGCCGACGAGAGACAGACAGATAGACACAAAGACGGGCAGACAGACAGATAGACACAAAGACAGGCCGACAGAGAGATAGACATAAAGACGGGCTGACAGAGAGATAGACATAAAGACAGGCTGACAGAGAGATAGACACAAACACAGGCCGACAGAGAGATAGACATAAAGACGGGCTAACAGAGAGATAGACATAAAGACAGGCTGACAGAGAGATAGACATAAAGACAGGCTGACAGAGAGATAGACATAAAGACAGGCTGACAGAGAGATAGACACAAAGACAGGCCGACAGAGAGATAGACATAAAGACAGGCTGACAGAGAGATAGACACAAAGACAGGCCGACAGAGAGATAGACATAAAGACAGGCTGACAGAGAGATAGACACAAAGACAGGCCGACAGACAGATAGACACAAAGACAGGCCGACAGAGAGATAGACACAAATCCAGGCCGACAGAGAGATAGACATAAAGACAGGCTGACAGAGAGATAGACACAAAGACAGGCCGACAGACAGATAGACACAAAGACAGGCCGACGAGAGACAGACAGATAGACACAAAGACCGGCAGACAGACAGATAGACACAAAGACAGGCCGACAGACAGATAGACACAAAGACAGGCCGACAGAGAGATAGACACAAATCCAGGCCGACAGAGAGATAGACATAAAGACAGGCTGACAGAGAGATAGACACAAAGACAGGCCGACAGACAGATAGACACAAAGACAGGCCGATAGAGAGATAGACACAAAGACAGGCCGACAGAGAGATAGACACAAAGACAGGCCGATAGAGAGATAGACATAAAGACAGGCCGACAGACAGATAGACACAAAGACAGGCCGACAGAGAGATAGACACAAAGACAGGCCGACAGAGAGATAGACACAAAGACAGGCCGACAGAGAGATAGACACAAAGACAGGCCGACAGAGAGATAGACACAAAGACAGGCAGACAGAGAGATAGACAAAAAGACAGGCCGATAGAGAGATAGACACAAAGACAGGCCGACAGAGAGACAGAGAGATAGACACAAAGACAGGCCGATAGAGAGATAGACACAAAGACAGGCCGACAGAGAGACAGACAGATAGACACAAAGACAGGCCGATAGAGAGATAGACACAAAGACAGGCCGACAGAGAGATAGACACAAAGACAGGCCGACAGAGAGATAGACATAAAGACAGGCTGACAGAGAGATAGACACAAAGACAGGCCGACAGAGAGATAGACATAAAGACAGGCTGACAGAGAGATAGAAACAAAGACAGGCCGACAGAGAGATAGACATAAAGACAGGCTGACAGAGAGATAGACACAAAGACAGGCCGACAGACAGATAGACACAAAGGCAGGCCGACAGAGAGATAGACACAAAGACAGGCCGACAGAGAGATAGACATAAAGACAGGCTGACAGAGAGATAGACACAAAGACAGGCCGACAGACAGATAGACACAAAGACAGGCCGATAGAGAGATAGACACAAAGACAGGCCGACAGACAGATAGACACTAAGACAGGCCGATAGAGAGATAGACATAAAGACAGGCCGACAGACAGATAGACACAAAGACAGGCCGACAGAGAGATAGACACAAAGACAGGCCGACAGAGAGATAGACACAAAGACAGGCCGACGAGAGACAGACAGATAGACGCAAAGACAGGCAGACAGACAGATAGACACAAAGACAGGCCGACAGACAGATAGACACAAAGACAGGCCGACAGAGAGATAGACACAAAGACAGGCCGACAGAGAGATAGACACAAAGACAGGCCGACAGAGAGATAGACACAAAGACAGGCCGACAGAGAGATAGACACAAAGACAGGCAGACAGAGAGATAGACAAAAAGACAGGCCGATAGAGAGATAGACACAAAGACAGGCCGACAGAGAGACAGAGAGATAGACACAAAGACAGGCCGATAGAGAGATAGACACAAAGACAGGCCGACAGAGAGACAGACAGATAGACACAAAGACAGGCCGATAGAGAGATAGACACAAAGACAGGCCGACAGAGAGATAGACACAAAGACAGGCCGACAGAGAGATAGACATAAAGACAGGCTGACAGAGAGATAGACACAAAGACAGGCCGACAGAGAGATAGACATAAAGACAGGCTGACAGAGAGATAGAAACAAAGACAGGCCGACAGAGAGATAGACATAAAGACAGGCTGACAGAGAGATAGACACAAAGACAGGCCGACAGACAGATAGACACAAAGGCAGGCCGACAGAGAGATAGACACAAAGACAGGCCGACAGAGAGATAGACATAAAGACAGGCTGACAGAGAGATAGACACAAAGACAGGCCGACAGACAGATAGACACAAAGACAGGCCGATAGAGAGATAGACACAAAGACAGGCCGACAGACAGATAGACACTAAGACAGGCCGATAGAGAGATAGACATAAAGACAGGCCGACAGACAGATAGACACAAAGACAGGCCGACAGAGAGATAGACACAAAGACAGGCCGACAGAGAGATAGACACAAAGACAGGCCGACGAGAGACAGACAGATAGACGCAAAGACAGGCAGACAGACAGATAGACACAAAGACAGGCCGATAGAGAGATAGACACAAAGACAGGCCGACAGAGAGATAGACACAAAGACAGGCAGACAGAGAGATAGACACAAAGACAGGCCGATAGAGAGATAGACACAAAGACAGGCCGACAGAGAGACAGAGAGATAGACACAAATCCAGGCCGACAGAGAGATAGACATAAAGACAGGCTGACAGAGAGATAGACAAAAAGACAGGCCGACAGACAGATAGACACAAAGACAGGCAGACAGAGAGATAGACACAAAGACAGGCCGATAGAGAGATAGACACAAAGACAGGCCGACAGAGAGATAGACACAAAGACAGGCAGTCAGAGAGATAGACACAAAGACAGGCCGATAGAGAGATAGACACAAAGACAGGCCGACAGAGAGACAGAGAGATAGACACAAAGACAGGCCGACAGAGAGATAGACACAAAGACAGGCCGACAGAGAGACAGAGAGATAGACACAAAGACAGGCCGATAGAGAGATAGACACAAAGACAGGCTGACAGAGAGACAGAGAGATAGACACAAAGACAGGCCGATAGAGAGATAGACACAAAGACAGGCCGACAGAGAGACAGAGAGATAGACACAAAGACAGGCCGATAGAGAGATAGACATAAAGACAGGCCGACAGAGAGATAGACACAAAGACAGGCCGACAGACAGATAGACACAAAGACAGGCCGACAGACAGATAGACACAAAGACAGGCCGACAGACAGATAGACACAAAGACAGGCCGACATACAGATAGACACAAAGACAGGCCGACAGACAGATAGACACAAAGACAGGCCGACAGAGAGATAGACACAAAGACAGGCCGACAGAGAGATAGACACAAAGACAGGCCGACAGACAGATAGACACAAAGACAGGCAGACAGAGAGACAGACAGATAGACACAAAGACAGGCCGACAGAGAGACCAACATACAGACACAAAGACAGGCCGACAGAGAGACAGAGAGACCAACATACAGACACAAAGACAGGCCGACAGAGAGACAGAGAGACAGAGAGGGAGTAATAAACATGAAGGGGTGCGCGCACCACACACACACACACACAAAGCCCCCCCCCCCTCCCCCACCCCGCCACACGCCAGTAAAGCCCCTCCAGTGTTCACACAACTCACCAGTTCGTGTCTCCGACCACGTAGTAAGGTCATACAGAGGTTTCTGTGTAGAATATTTCAGTTTCAACGAGAAAATAGTTTTTATATGAATGTTGTTACAAGCACGTACGTCCCCCTAGTTTTTTTGCACTAGTGATACGTGTTTTAAATCTTTTATGGCAGCAGAGCCAGGAGAGGAAAGAAAAAGCAGCTCTGAGAAAGTTACAATAAGAAAGAACAGGAGAGGAGGAAAGTGGAAAAAAAAACACCAAGCAATTTCATTAGATTTATTTCCTGCCTTGTTAATTTTTTAAAAGAATAAATATTTAATGTTCGTTCACATCATTTTGTTCTCCTGCATGACTTCTGAGTATGGTCATTCTGATATGACGTGACGGATTCTCATACATGATGTACTTGTAGGCCTGTGTTATGTTTACAACTGCGGCCACACCAATCTAACTCCTTCATTCTTGTCTTTTTACTGGTACTTGCAGGTTTCTTTCCCACTCTCTAGTCTTTAAGTTAGTGGAAACTTTACTATGATGATCTGAAGCTCGGGGTTCTTGCTAGGTGTTCTCTACTGCAGGACTTTGCAGTCATTTGTCTTTTTTTTTTCTGCAGTAAACTTTGCAATAAGAATAAAAATGATAAAAATATCACGTTTAGACATTCATAATCAAGGCCCTCTGCAGAAGAAATGAAAAAACAAATGATAGATCGAGCATGAATAAAATCACATGATGGAGTCTCGTCGTGATTTGTCGCTGGGGTGGAGAGGGTAAGCTCACTATGGTGAGGAAAAAGTGACTGTGGCGAATTTACCCTAAGCGGTGGCGAAATAATACCGACTAGGCTCGATCATGAAAAAGCCGACTCCTGTCTTTGTATTCAGAATGATTGCCATGAACATTTTCGCATTCACTTGTGATTTGTCCCTGGAACCAAGAAAATGTACATCAGCGCCAGTTCAACACCTAATCTACTTTGTGTGAGACCAAAACGGAGCATCGCGTTTTTGTTGTGGCGAACAAGTACCAATTCGTTCTACTGCACGAAATCATTAAAGCTACTGCACTGACCTTCCGTGACCCATACCAACTTTACTGACCTTCCGTGACCCATACCAACTGCACTGACCTTCCGTGACCCATACCAACTTTACTGACCTTCCGTGACCCATACCAACTGTACTGACCTTCCGTGAACCATACCAACTTTACTGACCTTCCGTGACCCATACCAACTGTACTGACCTTCCGTGAACCATACCAACTGTACTGAACTTCCGTGACCCATACCAACTGTACTGACCTTCCGTGACCCATACCAACTTTAATGACCTTCCGTGAACCATACAGTCTGTACTGAGAACACGTGAGCCATGCCACCTTTACTGACCTGCCGTGACCCATGCCAAATGTACTGACCTTCCGTGACTTATGCCAAATGTACTGACTTTCCCTGACACATACCACCTGTACTGACCTTCCGTGACCCATGCCAACCTTACTAACCCTCAGTGACCCATGCCAACCCTAATAACCCTCAGTCACCCATGCCAACCCTACTAACCCTCGATGACCCATGATAAACAAACTAACTCTGCGTGACCTGTGCCAACCTCACTACCATAATAAAAGTATGTAACTCATGCCAATCTTCCTAACACTCGGTGACCATGCCAACCCTACAAACCCTCGGTGACCATGCCAACCCTACCAACCCTCGGTGACCCATACCAACATAATAAAACTATGTGACCTTTACCGTCTCTGCTATCCAGGAGAAACACGGTATTTACAGGGGAACGGGAAAATAAATGCGTAGATTGCTGAATACAGACGCACTTACAGCGGGATCATTTTTGTCTGCAAGAGAAACAACTTCTCAATGTCACGCACAAAGCTGAGAGAGAGAGAAAACGCCACTCTCTCTCTCTCTCTCTCTCTCTCTCTCTCTCTCTCTCTCTCTCTCTCCAAAAACTACACAAGAGACGAGAGTTACTGAATTCTCTCCCTACTGTACACATGTACACATTTGTGTCTTGTGATGACCGAGCTGAAGTCCAGAACTGCTCCCAGGTAAATTCATGCTGGACACAACAACACAGCAGCCTGCCTGTGTGGTCAGATGTTAGCACATTCCTTGATTCTGTTGTTAAAAGAGAGGGCCTTGGGGCCGGGAGAGAAATGACCGCTAGGAAATTGTGCGTGAACCTCGTCATCGAGTTGTGTGGACAGCCAGGGCTGACCAGTCGCTCTTCAACTTCGAAATATCCACGGAAAGGGAAGGGGGTACGAGGGCAGAATTTTTTTGCGACTGAACTTTCGTGTCTGATCTCCTCCCCTACCACAAGTTGTCCTGATCTCCTCCCCTACCACAAGTTGCCCTGATCTCCTCCCCTACCACAAGTTGCCCTGATCTCCTCCCCTACCACAAGTTGCCCTGATCTCCTCCCCTACCACAAGTTGCCCTGATCTCCTCCCCTACCACAAGTTGCCCTGATCTCCTCCCCTACCACAAGTTGCCCTGATCTCCTCCCCTACCACAAGTTGTCCTGATCTCCTCCCCTACCACAAGTTGCCCTGATCTCCTCCCCTACCACAAGTTGCCCTGATTGTCCCGATGCTCCACTAAACTGATGACGCAAATTAAAGGGGCATAACTTTTCTGTGCTTCTGGCATCCGGCCAGTTCAGGTATCTTTACCTGTAGGTCTCCGGCATCAGTACACGGGGCAGGTACAGGTGTGGATACAGGAGATTTGCAACAAACAGGATAGCGTAACATAAATATCACACACACACACACACACATACACACGTACACACATACATATACGTGCGTGGTTCACGTGCCACAGAAATGAAGACTGCCGAATTTCTTACCAATTTCAGATTTTCTCCTTGATTTAATCACGTACAGATGCAGGCGCGTGCACACACACACACCTCTAGATGTTGTGTGACTGAATGAACATCATCTACCCTCAGGACAGATGCACAAATAGACTTGGGAGTGTCTCAGTCAATTTTATAATATAATATTATTTCAGTTTTACAGAATTTGTAACAGGCATCGAGTGCTTGATAATAATTTTGTGCGTGGAGTTTGTCACTTTTTAATTTTTTCGGGGGGGGGGGGGGGGAGGAGGGGGGGGGGTTATGCGTGAACATCTGATCTTATCTTATTACAAGCTCAAAAGCCGTTCTCCGCCGCCGCCCATCCCCCCCCCCGCCCCCAGGAAAAAAACCACTGCCGCCCATAAACTTCTACTCTTCATACATCTGCCTCGGCAAACCGAAATAATTCCCAAAGCAAACAGCAGGGTAGCCTGGGTTTTAATTTTAGCCAAAAGCACGTCGTGTAGTTTAAATCAGCCTGCACGAAGTGCTCATATCACAGGTGGTGTGTTCGTGAAAAAAAGGGATGTTGGGGGCGAGCAGTCAGCGACACAAAGCAACCTAAAAAAAAGAAAAAAACAACTTAAAAACCAAACCGATTTCAAAAATCCAAACTGGTTCCATTTTCTCAAGTGCCAACTAATCTCTCCCATCACTTTTGTATGGTAACGATTGTGTTTATTCAAGTTTCCAGCAATTTTTTTTTAAAATGCACAATATACGACAAATCTACACAAAACTGTAAATTATTACGGGAAACG
>OZ007580.1:1090000-1132500 GCA_963931925.1 Onchidella celtica
CAAAGACTTGTATGCCACGATTTCACTTCCTGATACACATGAGCAATTCTCTTGTGAACACACACAACAGACTGCTTGCGATGTCACCGTCAATGAGTCCATAGAGTCCGGTTTGCTGTGTTGGGAATGTGTGCCTCCCGTACCCACACAGAGTTACCTGAGACACTCAGAGGTCAGAAAGTCAAACAATGTACTCTACATTCTTTGGTAAACACTAAAGAAGATAAATTCCACAGGAATCCATACGGTTTGCTACCAATAAACTACGTCTATCTAACTGTGTCAACGTAAGGGGCAAGCCTTTCCACACTGCATTGCTTCTCACAAAATACGGTACTGTTCCTGTAGGTAATGTCCAAGAACAAGGATCTTCATTTGCCAGTTATCAGTAATTTAATGATGCCAGTTCACAGCTACATGGCCAATATGAACTGTGAGAAAATACGAATACAAAAGCTCTGACGTGTACGAGTTACTAATGCTGAAAGTTTGCATTTCCGTACTGTTGGTGGGATTACGACACGACATGGTACATTATGAAAGCTGCCGTCGGTACCAACAACTACCTACTTCGAGCAAGCAAAGATGATGGTAACTTTAGACTCTAAGCTGTATCTGACTTCTATTTAAGTATTTCATCCATGTTGCAGATTTTAAAAGTAAGCGTCCATGTCGCAGAGCTGGGAATAATTTAATAAAACAAGCTAGTAAAGAAACGTTACCAGTAAAGAGCTAAGTTCCAGCTAAGTTCTGTTAATGTTGAATAGCTCGAATAAATAGAACTTACAACACAGTGACCCGAAATATTTTCAACCAAATCAGGCCATTCTACCAGTAGATTAAATGCATTTAGATTCTGCAAGTGACTGCTTGGTGTTGTTGTTGCTGTTTTAGCTCTGTAATTTTCAATGCAAAGTTGAACATTTATAAGTTCTCTCGGGTACCTCCAGCCTGACTGGTCACTACATTCTCTCCTCTGGGCTCAGTTATACTAATAGTTGATCATTTTACAAATTGTATTTCCAAACAACAAGACATGTTGGAAATTTGGAGGGTTTTCATCGAACAGACAAGTCCAGCAAGCCAGATTGATGTTTGACACGGAACAGCCAGGCTTAAGGTAGAGGATGACAGAGAAGGAAGGCAAGAGAAGTGTAACTCATACTTTACTGTGTGGAGCGTGTACACCAACAGCCACAAACAAAAAACAAAACAACAAGCCGAATCCGCTTCTGTGACAGCCGAAATGCACGAATCACGGCGGTTCCTCTTATTATTGCTGGGAATTTCCCAGATCAACCTCCCCTCCCGGTCCCCGGCAAAAATGTTTACCCTAAGCACACAAACACATCAACACCAGGAAGCAGGAACAAGAAGTTTCAACGTGTTTCAGCACGGATTTCCAGTCACTGATCTGATTTTTCAAAGAAATGAGCACTGTTCAGTGTTTGTGTGGACAAAGATAACCTGCTGGCACCAGCCGTAGAACTGACCACCTACCACGGAAGTAATTGACCAAACAGTGACTCCCAGAGCAAAGTACTGCCTGTATTATGCCAATGTCGGAAAGCTGCGGATATTATGATCAGAGAGAAGGACAATATTCCAAGCCTAAAGTACCATGAAAAATCCACAAGGACAGGTGATTACACGTTTCTAACTATCCAATATCAATATCATTAATACGTCCGTTCAAAGTCCTCCTGTTCATCTGTACAGGATCCAAGGGCAAGCTTTCCGCCTTTGGTACAGGTGGTAGCCATAGCCAAGCATGCTACATGTATAGATAATCCCAATATTCATGTGATGTTACCGCTTGCGTCACGTTATCTCACACCGACCATGCACACTTGCAGAGCAAGGACATAGCCCCCAGACAACACCAACCCCCACCCCCTTACCGTGCACATTTGTACAACAAGGACAGAGCCCCCAGACAACACCAACCCCCACCCCCCACTCCCTTACCGTGCACATTTGTACAACAACGACATAGCCCCCAGACAACACCAACCCCCACCCCCCACTCCCTTACCGTGCACATTTGTACAACAAGGACATAGCCCCCAGACAACACCACCCCCACCCCCCCACTCCCTTACCATGCACATTTGTACAACAAGGACATAGCCCCAAGACAACACCACCCCCACCCCCTAACCATGCACATTTGTACAACAAGGATATAGACCCCAGACAATACCACCCCCACCCCCTAACCATGCACATGTGTACAACAAGGATATAGACCCCAGACAACACCACCCCCACCCCCTAACCATGCACATGTGTACAACAAGGATATAGACCCCAGACAACACCACCCCCACCCCCTAACCATGCACATTTGTACAACAAGGATATAGACCCCAGACAACACCACCCCCTAACCATGCACATTTGTACAACAAGGACATAGCCCCCAGACAACACCACCCCCACCCCCTTACCGTGCATATTTGTACAACAAGGATATTGACCCCAGACAACACCACCCCCTAACCATGCACATTTGTACAACAAGGATATAGACCCCAGACAACACCACCCCCACCCCCTTACCGTGCACATTTGTACAACAAGGATATAGACCCCAGACAACACCACCCCCTAACCATGCACATTTGTACAACAAGGATATAGACCCCAGACAACACCATCCCCTAACCATGCACATTTGTACAACAAGGATATAGACCCCAGACAACACCATCCCCTAACCATGCACATTTGTACAACAAGGACATAGCCCCTAGACAACACCATCCCCTAACCATGCACATTTGTACAACAAGGATATAGACCCCAGACAACACCATCCCCTAACCATGCACATTTGTACAACAAGGATATAGACCCCAGACAACACCATCCCCTAACCATGCACATTTGTACAACAAGGATATAGACCCCAGACAACACCATCCCCTAACCATGCACATTTGTACAACAAGGACATAGCCCCTAGACAACACCATCCCCTAACCATGCACATTTGTACAACAAGGATATAGACCCCAGACAACACCATCCCCTAACCATGCACATTTGTACAACAAGGATATAGACCCCAGACAACACCACCCCCTAACCATGCACATTTGTACAACAAGGATATAGACCCCAGACAACACCATCCCCACCCCCTTACCGTGCACATTTGTACAACAAGGATATAGACCCCAGACAACATTATCCCCTAACCATGCACATGTGTACAACAAGGACATAGCCCCTAGACAACACCAACCCCCACCCCCCACTCCCTTACCGTGCACATTTGTACAACAAGGACATAGCCCCCAGACAGCACCACCCCCACCCCCCACTCCCTTACCATGCACATTTGTACAACAAGGATATAGCCCCCAGACAACACCACCCCCACCCCCTAACCATGCACATTTGTACAACAAGGATATAGCCCCCAGACAACACCACCCCCATCCCCTAACCATGCACATTTGTACAACAAGGATATAGACCCCAGACAACACCACCCCCACTCCCTAACCATGCACATTTGTACAACAAGGATATAGACCCCAGACAACACCATCCCCTAACCATGCACATTTGTACAACAAGGATATAGACCCCAGACAACACCACCCCCACCCCCCCCCCCCCACTCCCTTACCATGCACATTTGTAAAACAAGGATATAGCCCCCAGACAATACCATCCCCTAACCATGCACATTTGTACAACAAGGACATAGCCCCCAGACAACACCATCCCCTAACCATGCACATTTGTACAACAAGGATATAGACCTCAGACAACACCACCCCCTAACCATGCACATTTGTACAACAAGGATATAGACCCCAGACAACACCACCCCCACCCCCTTACCGTGCACATTTGTACAACAAGGATATAGACCCCAGACAACACCATCCCCTAACCATGCACATTTGTACAACAAGGATATAGACCCCAGACAACACCACCCCCACCCCCTTACCGTGCACATTTGTACAACAAGGATATAGACCCCAGACAACACCACCCTCACCCCCTAACCATGCACATTTGTACAACAAGGATATAGACCCCAGACAACACCACCCCCACCCCCTTACCGTGCACATTTGTACAACAAGGATATAGACCCCAGACAACACCACCCTCACCCCCTAACCATGCACATTTGTACAACAAGGATATAGACCCCAGACAACACCACCCCCACCCCCTTACCGTGCACATTTGTACAACAAGGATATAGACCCCAGACAACACCACCCTCACCCCCTAACCATGCACATTTGTACAACAAGGATATAGACCCCAGACAACACCACCCCCTAACCATGCACATTTGTACAACAAGGATATAGACCCCAGACAACACCACCCCCACCCCCTTACCGTGCACATTTGTACAACAAGGATATAGACCCCAGACAACACCACCCTCACCCCCTAACCATGCACATTTGTACAACAAGGATATAGACCCCAGACAACACCACCCCCACCCCCTTACCGTGCACATTTGTACAACAAGGATATAGACCCCAGACAACACCACCCTCACCCCCTAACCATGCACATTTGTACAACAAGGATATAGACCCCAGACAACACCACCCCCACCCCCTTACCGTGCACATTTGTACAACAAGGATATAGACCCCAGACAACACCACCCTCACCCCCTAACCATGCACATTTGTACAACAAGGATATAGACCCCAGACAACACCACCCCCTAACCATGCACATTTGTACAACAAGGATATAGACCCCAGACAACACCGCCCCCACCCCCTAACCATGCACATGTGTACAACAAGGAGATCGCCCCCAGACAACACTGACAATCAACATAATCCTCTGATGTGACCTGAAGTGCCGCACGACCTATGACGTGACAGTAGGTCACTGTTTATGACACACGATTCAAGCATGAAATACGAGTATGTCTCACTTTAAACGAAGGGCTATCTTGCAGATTACATGAAGTGGCTACCCCAACATATCTTCAAAGTATCATATTGATTTAAAAGAACAAACCTACTCCCTTCCCATAACCCGATTTGCTCACATATTTGATATTATTCTTTAAATACCGGATTCACACAAACACAGACAGAAATGGTTGGCGTCTTTTCCTCTCTATAAAACTCTTGTCATTCAACATCATGTCAACATTGTACTAACATCATGTATTGATAGTAAACCCCCCCCCCCCCCCTCCGGGCCAACTTCTGAAGAAGAAAACTGATCTATTTATAAAGAGATGGGTAAACCTTAAACATAATGTTTCATATACAAAGTTATACCCTAAATGTAAGTCTTTACTTTTACATGTGAAGTCACCACATGTAATCCCGTGTCTGGACTAAAGATACCAAACATTCACTGATTCAAATGAAAATGAAAACTGACCAGTGGAATCACTACACGATCACACAGACAGTTTTTGTCATCCATCCCTGACAAAATCCAGACAAAGTCTGTACATTAATTTTGCCAGGCCGAAATTTCATCATGCAGGAAACCCACAAAAATAAATGTTCCATGTTTTGTAGAAATTTGTCTTTTCAGATTTCAAGTGTGGGTTAAATTTACTGACAAATGTTTTGATTTCCAGAGCAGAACATCCTCAACAACGAAAATTTCCCTCTGCAAGTACTACTTTGGGGGTCTAATAATCCAATAATAAGAAGCATTCAAGATATTTTTGGCATACGTTAGCCGAATCAGAGGTGACACTCTCACATCTGGACAATGGCTACCTCAGCATTGCACAGAATGTATAGACTGAACAGAAAAACTATTCTGAGATACTTAACACCAATGCCCCAGAATGAGTGGAAGCAAATTTAGAACAATTTCTGTGTCACATATTGAGACTGAGAATCTCAAGCACCCAAAACCATCAAACTCGGAAAGTTTGCAACTTTGGTTTTCTTTAAGTGAACCCCGAGAGGTTAATGTCATTCTACATCTTCTTTATACATGTGCAGAAACATTTTAATGCAAACACAAAAGAAATACAAAAAAAAAAAAAAAAGTGATCAGTCTTTCTCTATTCTATCTTTCTCTCTCTCTCTTTTTTTTGTGCCTAAGATCTTCCCTGATGATTTAACTAGTGTACTTACATCTACGCCGATGACTGCCCGCCACTGGTAAGGTAGCTGCTTGATACACACCAACACTTGTGGTGGGCGTGTCCTTTGTGGGTTGAGTTGAGGTTGTTGTTTTTGTCTCTGTGTGCTGATGTTTCTCCACTTGGATGGTGCTGGTGTCCGACACCCAACGTTTATGCCCCAACTTTCTCGAGGCTGAAGCTGATGGAGGAACCGATGTTTGCTGTTTATTCATAGGGGCATTGTGGGATAAATTTCCTGCAGGTGACATAGCTGGTAGGTCCAGCGAATATCCTCTGGTCAACGGCTGTGGAATGTATACAAACCCAGAGGATCTTTTACCACTGGAAAAGTTTTTTGATCTTGGTGAAGATGATGGGCTGATGACACTTTCCCTATACAAATCTGTGTCAGCCCATGGTTGAGTGGGATTGTAGAGACCAGGACTGAACTGACTGGCCCTGGGATCATCTACACTGGCATACTGAAAGCTCGCTGGATTTGTTCTGCTGTCTGGGGACAGTAAAGGATCAGATGTGCTGAGAGATGGATCTGATTTGACACTGAAGATTTTTGGCCTGGTTCCTGACGGCAATGCATTGCCACTGTTGCTGGGATTGGTTAAATTCTGCTCTGACGTGGTCATTCCTGAATTGCCAGTATTTGCTGCTGCCGCCCCTTGCAGCCGTGGTTCACAGCTCCGATGGTGTTGTAAAACTGGATTAGAACTTGTACCTGGAACATTTCTATAAATAGGAACACCACTAAAATCTGCAACACCATCATTTGATGCACAAGTATTGATGAAATCAGGGTTTGTTGCTCCTTCAATTTGGGATATGAGTTTATGATCACCGGCTTCAAATATAGGGCCTTGAAGTACATTAGAATTTATAAACTCCTCTGAATTCAGGGTAGCTGCTGCATCCATACCAATAGATATATGGGATCCGCTCTTTGAACCAAATTCCCAAAGACTCTCTCTGTTTATACTCTTGGGAAAACCTCTCCTTAATTGCACATCATTCTGATGATCCCATGGGGATGGTAATTCAAATGTCTTTGTTTGCTGAGGTGATATCTGTTTATCCCCCAATTCTGATTCAGTAAGTGGGCTGGCACTAAAGTCAGTGGTTAATGCATTTGGAACTGGACCTGAGTTATCTGATATGGCAGCAATCTGAATGTCACCCTCTTCATGAGAGTTTTGGTCGGCTGAAAGATAGGCTGGATTGTTGTATGAAAGAGTGCTGGCACGTCGCTGAAGTCGTTCTGCTTCAGCTGTGACATCCTCAAAACTAGAATGGGAGGTGGTTT
Organism: Onchidella celtica; assembly: GCA_963931925.1. Lineage (NCBI taxonomy): Eukaryota > Metazoa > Mollusca > Gastropoda > Systellommatophora > Onchidiidae > Onchidella > Onchidella celtica. Next base: position 1,097,422 of record OZ007580.1, read on the forward strand.
CTGTAATAATGGACACTGGGGTTAAGGTGGTATCTGAGTCCTGTGAGTTGGAACTGTTGACAGTTTGGCCCAAGTCCAGGTTATCACTGGCCGATGCTTCACTAAAACGCACACAAATCTGAGGTGTTTCATCCACTTGACTAGTTGGCACCGAATTCCCTTGGAGCATGTCTACTGTTGTAGCACTGTCAGGGGATGATTGGTCAACCAGGGAAGCATTCACTGACTGCTCGTTTAATCGCAAATTCGACAATCTGCTACTCTGGAATGCGTTGCCTGTTCTGTTATTTCTGAAAGCATCTGAGAATGGATCTCTCCGCAGATTTTCAAGGACTCGAGGGGAATCCAGAGAAGACACAAAGTAGGGCTCGGACAATGCCTTGTGTTGCAGGATGTTGCTAGTGACTCCCAAGGATGGATCAACGGACAGTGACAGATTGGAGCTGCTCAGCTGAGATGTGTAGGTCACTGAAAGCAAAATTAAGAAGACCACTGCCATTCATGTACATCCATGTCCAAGTTGTAGCTTGCAACTTTAAGAGCTATTGCAACCTGTTTTACACCTAAGATGTATTTACTCATTAAGGCCCACACATTTTTACCCATTTTGCTCACATTAATTTTCGACTGCTATGAAAGATTAAGGAGTAATGACGTCTCCGTGAAGACACCCAATATCTACACCGCTCTACACCTGAGTTTATCAAGTTTCACATTCCACAAGGATTTTGCTCATATATTCCTAATCGTGGGATTTGCTACATTCCAGTTCAGCCTCATTTTAAATTTGTACTAATGGGGACTTGTGATAGCTAAAGATAAAGTTTTTCAGTTTTCAGAAGGATTTTTTGATGACTATCACTTTCATATTTTGAATGTTGTTATGATTCATCAGAGCGATGCCCATGTAGCCAACTTTTACAGCAAGCGTAGTTGTAGATGCAGCAATTAGAAAGTGTTTAAAAGTGGAATTATTGGATTTGAAATTCTCAGAAGATGGGTTTCTCTTTGTAAAACATAATTTTTTGCATATTTTCATGTCTGTCACTTCAGCCATCTCGTTTTTGTTTCTATGGAAACCTGCACAATGTATATATATTTGTGTAGTACATGTGTATTCCTCTCTTCTCCACTTAATAACCCATACATATGCTACATTGTAAGTCTACTTTTTTGTGGATTTTCAAACTGACCCCAAAAATGGTGCATCTAGAGGGGCTAATGTCCATGAAATAAGAGCACTGAGAGGGAAGGTCAAACACGTGAGCGATGCCAACTTTCATTCTTATGACCTGAACTAAATCCTATCTACTACAACATGTTCCTACCATTCAAATGTGAATGTTTGTTCCCCATGGTGAACTCTGGCGTTTCTCGTGCAGAACGTGACAGTACTGATGGTAAGTGACTCCCTCGAATGGTCACGTGTGTTGCCGGTAAGGAGGAACTACGCGAAGGAGTGGCACTGCTTCGTCCTGACCGCAGCTGTATAGACATTCAAATTTATTCCTATTATCATATGTGAAGTATAAAATGACAAACATCACTGTTAACTTACAGAAATTGCTCAGCACTTGAGATGCAGTTTGAGAAATCATAAAACACGTATTCATTATCCAAAAACTTAACCACAATACAGGCCTACAACAGATAGTTTCAATAGGGGTCACAGCTACTAGACCAGAAATCATTTTGTGCAAAAGCTTCATAACACTTTGATAATTATTTTTAACGAATTGAGATGTTTATTTTGGGAGGTGTCGCTGCCCTGGGCATTTCTGCCTCCTGTTTCTTGTTGGTGTTTTCTTGTTTTCTTGGTGTCTTCTTCGTGGCTTTCTTAGCCCTCAAAAGGGCTCCCTTATGGCTATCTTCTTCTTTCCTTGTTTGTTGGCGCTCGTAAAAAAAAAAAAAAAAAAACAGGAGAGAGTAGAGATTCCTATCATGGGTGAGGGGGGGGGGGGGGGGGGTAGTGGGGGGTTGGGGGGTAGTGGGGGATCCTTATAACTTAGAAGGATTTATTCCCACAGCAAGGGCGGTAAATGTTTACAATAATTATTTTTCAGATATAAAATGCTGTTTATATACAGTTCAATCAATACCACAAGCTGAAGTTGCTGATGGCTTATGTTTTTCAAACTTTATTGCAACATCTTAACATAAGTGTTGTCATACCCAAGGCTTACCATGCACGAAATTTCAGTAACACGCACTTATTGTTTACCTAGTCAGTGATTCCTGACCCCTGCTGCTGCCCCTCTCTCAGCTGTATCAACAAAGCAGACCTACACTGGCAACTGTCTTCCAAATTTGACCACAGATTCACATTAAAGTTTTTTATTTTCAGAATAAAGAACACTCAGCTCCAGGGCACTAAATTACCTTTACAACTATAAAACATGCTGAGAGAGTTTACGATAAAAATACAAGTGGTGATCTAGAGGCAAGGTCCTCACCTCTCATGCCGAAAGTACCGGGTTCAAATCCCAGTCAGTGCAGGCATATTGGAGTTTTGGAATTTTTCTCATATTTTCCTGTCCCTAATCCTATGTAGGTAGAATCGAGCACCTAGACTTCTCGGATAAGGACGGAAAACTCGGAGGGCCCATGTGCACATTAAAAATACCTTGGCAATTGTAAATCGAAAAGAGCAGGCCGAATAGGCCGCTGCCCAGGCAAAATTCTAAAAAAACTAATATCTAGCACAACAAGAAAAATTTCAAACAACAAGATGCGTGAGGTGTAAATACCAATGGCTGCGAAGCTCCTAAAATAAAGAACTAAAACAAGTACAGTAAGAAAAGCATACTCTCCACTGCAGAATTCTACATGAAATAAAATGATGAATTCTTGTTGTTTTTCACAACTATTGTACAAAACTTTCACTAGAGCAAAGCAACCCTGCCTGTATTAGGACTGTATAAAAATCCTCCCATTGCTAAAGTTTTTACAGCATTTTATATTTTGTCAACTTCTTTAATCCCCTTTGGAAAATTTGCCTTATTGCCCCTGGGAATAGAGGCATAATTCAAGTATTTATGTGTCTTTATGATTCTGATCTATATCATAGAGGCAATGGTCATCTGGTGTTAAAATCTTGTGGCTGTTCTAGCATAATACAGATGTACAGTTATTACAGTTCTTGGAAACTTTCCCATTTGAACAATAGTAATTCTTTAAGAAAATTTTTATTTTTTTCCTTTGCTCAATTTATTGTTCCCCCAAAGACAATATGCTTTATTCCCTGACATCAGCAATTTGATCTAAAGACTTACGGTATATTATGGCAGGACTATTCACTACAATTGCTTTCTCTTTTCAAAACTCCATACTGGTCTATTTCCAACTATCTACAAATGATTGCAAAAGAAAAAGCACCAGCAATAATAAGAAGCAAAGCATAATGTAAGAACTTTACCAGATGTGGATTGATATCTGTAAGCAATGCTGGTTTGTTCAGTTCTATAGCCTTGAAACAAATCCTCATAGCCTGTACATAATCAGACTGGCATAGAAAGGCATCATCTGGGGAAAGAGTGGAAAACAATACATAATTATTGTCCTGTCACCTCCACTTACATTCTACAACACTGTGTATGTTCCCACCAGATCTAGTGCAGCAAGACTCCAAACTCTACCATTTGTTTTAAATCCTCAAGGTCAGGCTCCAGATTTTGCTACATTATCCATATCAGATCTTGTCAATGAGATCACAGACTGCGTTCCAATGTTCCTATTACATTTTAGAAGTCATGATTTGCTTGCATGAAAGAAATCACATGAAAAATATCACAATAAAACTTCCTAAATCACAGTGCATACGTAACTGCTGTCATCCTTTCTCATTCCTTTCAACATGTGGACTTCCATACTTTACTTTTCCAATCCAGATGCTAATGACCTTCCATAAAAATGTCACCTATTAAAAAAACTTGTGCAAATTACTTAAAAGAAATGGTGTCTTCTCCAAGTCTCAGTAAAAAATCTTGTGGAAAAAAATATCTTATTTTCACTGTGACATTCAATGTGTTTGTATCTCAGCAATATAAAAGTGACTGGTGTTCCTTTGGAATTTATTTTTTTCCCCCCAGGACATCTGTTATTATATTACCACAAAATATCTTACTGATCTCAGATATAAATTTATCTCTGCACATGGCCAAACAAGGACAAAAATTTAAAACTGCACACTGAATATCCAAACCTAATGCATGTCACGAGTGGAGTGAGCGATAGTTAATAATTACGGGGGGAAAGGAGGAGAGTAAAATTAACGCACGTAGACAAGTAAGGGAAAGCGTGCATGTTATGAGTGGTGGGGGTCTGAAGGAGGCGAGAGCGCTGTATTACTATCACTGCAAGTTAGAACGTCCTAAAGAGCGGACGCAAGAGAAAGCCCAGTGGGCGAACATAAGGGGAGCAGTCGGAAGACTAGTGAGAGAGTTTTTTCCAGTGATGACTGGTAGGTGAAACGATGATTGATAATTATGATTGATGTATTATATTCGTCTATTACCATGATGTAAATAAGTGTATGTGAGGAATGTGGAAGTCCTTGATATTGGATATAGCAATGTGCGCCATGAGCGATAGATGAAAGTTGAGTTCATGGATTTGTAGCACGAGTGAGTATTGTGTACTACGATGGAGGTGTGTTACCGTAAGATGTTTGGTGAGTGAAATGTGAACTATTGTGTGTACGCTTCATGGGTTGTAAGGAGAGGTGGAGTGAATAGAAATGGTATGGTATTATACCAATGTAATGTTATTCTTGTAGGTGTCGGGGACGGGCCGAAGAGCCACCTCGGTGAGCACAGGGGATAGGCCAGCATAGGGCCGGGGGCCACACATAGGCCAAGAGTGAGGCTGTCGGTGCAGGACAGTAGAGGCACATAAAGTCGTGGCAGTCTGGCCACGGACAGGGACGTAGATATGAGCGTGAATGTGCTAATTGAAATGATAATGTACTATTGCCATGTTGATGGGCTATTGAAATGATAATGTACTATTGCCACGTTGATGGGCTATTGAAATGATAATGTACTATTGCCATGTTGATGGGCTATTGAAATGATAATGTGCTATTGCCCTGCTGAGGTGCTAGTGGAATGCTAAGGTGTTATGGCAATAGGAAGGTGATATTGAGAGACTGCGGTGCCAGTGAATTATTAATGTGCTATTAAGACCCTGAGGGGAGAGGCTGAGGCCGAAGTGTCTTTAGGAAGTAACTACCGGGTTGTGGATCCGAGGAAGAGTGCATGTGGGAATAAGGCCGTTGTACGGCAGTTAATTTCAATAATATAATGTATGTAATTGCGCTATTATCTGTATAATTATGTTTAATAAATGTGTGAGTCTGATGGGTTGTTCTGTTAAGTGTTAAACTTGTTCGTTCGTGATTGTTGTCCTGTCATAACTTATTACATCTCCCAGTCTGGGATTTGTGACAATGCAGATACAGTAACAATGAATTCTCACCAAATCCCAGGTCTACAACGGAAACACTATCATTTCAAAAGTTTTCCCGTCCTCCCATGACTAAAATGTAAACTTGATGACATTAATGATCGATTCAGACACAATATTAATGTCCACTTGTCTGGCACCAGCTCATTTCAGTAGTATCAGACTTGTTCTTTTGTGCAACAACTGATGCAAAAAACAAAAAACAAAAAAAAACCTTGCATTTCTCTTTCGGCAATCAGTAAACGTACTACATTTATATGTGGCTGTTTTGACGTACTTATGAAATTTCTGTGTGACCACATGATCCTCAACATCAAAAAACCCAAAGTTTTATGTGCAAACTAAACACTGAAAACAGCAACAACCTACCTTCCTGTCTGGCTTCTTCTATATTTTTCAGTCAATAGCAAGAACCATTTCAAGCACTCCAGATGCCTAACACATACATACATACAGTTATATGTTGACAATCAACATATGAATAACGTCACATTGTATCTCTGAGTTGCAGTACGACTTCCTGATGAAAAAGTTAATGTCCACTGTTTATGAAAATTTCAGTAATTCTTGAATAACTAAGAGATAAACAACTGGAACAGTTCTTTAGTAAACGTTACAGTAAGCATTCTGAAATATAAAGTAAACTATGCAGTCTGGTATTCCAACATCTGGTAAAATACATGTTGCATCAACTGAATTTCAAACTCAATATGAACATACACAGAGTATTGTGGACAAAGGTTTTGGAATGTTGCACCTGTGACTCATGCTGGCAATGGTATTAATTATTCAACTCTTGCGGAGGTTACCTTTGTACCTGACCGAGGCAACAGGTGTCAGGTCTCCCCACCCATCCACCCAACCCACACCATGCACCAACTAACATCAGGCAGCAGACAGCTTGCTCTTTCAGCTCTTTTTACTGCTGCTCTGAGCCAACATGCTATGGATGGTTAAGCCATATTAAATAGTACAGAAAACAATGGTCAAATTAAAAGTTCATTCGCACCTGATGGTCTGGTTCAATAACCTGCCGGCGTACTACACAGTCTACAGCTTGCTTAAATTTAGAGTCTGTTTGCTGCTTCAGAAATATGTAATATGTAATACCTCTAAGTAAATAATTCTTGTCATATAAAAGTTCACTTATACTGAATATGCACTGACAGTGATAGAAACAAAGGGACCCATTTGCATGTTTGTATGGGAGAAAAGTAAACTAGTAGCGGGTGAAACACAGCAAAACCATTCTACACCGTGTGACAAGTATGAAATGTTCAAATAAATATTAAACCAACAGCAAAGGGCTGACAATCACTTTGCATTTTTAGCAAAATTTTGTGAAAAGTTCTTATTAATACATGTATTCATGAATGACTGTTTGCAATGTGATGATTTTCAATAAGCTCATTACTGGTATCCCCAATCTGACTAAATGTTTATTGATTGTGTCTTATGTTAAGAATTGATGTGAAGTAAGACAAAAAATCAAACCTGGCAAAGGAGCAATAATATATCTTCAAATTCAAAATAAGATTTTGAGATACTGTAATCTATTTTGTTTATTTGATGAACTTATTTTAACCCTTTGGAATTTGTTGCAGAGACCAGTATGTACTCATTCCCTGCTGTGATCATAAGTTGGACATAAGTACATAATGTACTTTGGGGATGTAGCAGTCCGGCCAATCACCATGTACCTAGAGGATGAACCCATATGTCCTATTTGTGAGCCAATGTACCCGTTGCCGGGAGAGCTAGCCACTCAACAGCGTCAGATTTGACTTCAGCAGCAATTAGCAGGTTGTTGTTATTGTTATACCAGAACTACAACCGCCACCTGTGTATTTGACAGGGTGACAATCTCATCTGTAATGAGGCTACTGTTTGTTCCAAATGCAAGCTTTAGCTTAGATATCTCCACTGAGTTTCCAAAAACTACAGCTCAAAAATCCTATTGCAAAAAAAAAACTGAACTTGTGACTTTTGGACTTATAGATAACACAGCTGAATGTGCTTTAAATTTGACCAATTCATTACAATAATCAGCAAACCCGACATTCAATAACTGATTATTCTGTGGAAAGTTTTGCTTATAAGACCAATGTGCACATAGCAGCGCTCATCTCAATCAATCAATAACCCGAACACCCTAATGAAATGAGCTGCTCGGGCATTTTTTTTTTTTCCTAGGGAAGGCCAAGGATCGTATTTCTCAAAGCTGAGACTCAATTACAACAACCTAATAGCCTATATCTATTACAACAACAACAGAACATTGAGCAGCTGTTGGTATAGCCAGGCATGAGATATGAATAATATATATCAACTCAGTCTCGCTGTTGCTGGATAAACAGGTACAGATCCAATAAACGAATGAAATACGAGAATCATCACAATTTGTGTAAACTCAATCAATGTCCAAAAGCTATTTATAGCTCCATTTCCCTCACTAATTGATTCCTCCTAAAAACTGCTGAACTTAGGGACCCATGAAAACTTCCAAGCCTGACAGAGAAGATCTAAACCGACACACTAATGATAAAACTGCCCAAATCTCTTACCATCAAACTTTACCACAGGAAGGAGAAACCGACTAGACTTGGAGAGAGCAAATTGAGAGAGAGATGGTTTGGTCACAATGTTGTAGTTGTTGCTGGGATTTATAATTGTGTTCTTTTTACGCATGATGTAGAAATTACAATGAGGTCATCCTCTTTTCCATGAACAACATTTTTAAAAGCACTGTAAAATTGTAAAATTTCAGAATTTGGCTGTTTTTGCCTCAGGCCATCAATTTTTCAGATTGACAGATACATGTGTTCCACAATGCATTCAGAATTGCAATGAAGGAGATATGACACACTGGCAATGGGAATTTACTTTGGTTCAAACATGCATTATTTAATGATTATACATGTATATGACAATTCTTTGTGCCCACGATACATCCCAACACATGGCCCTTACAAACAGAGACTAGCTGGCTACAGGGAAGAACTTCAAACCTTTTGTGTTCTCTTCAATAACAGATGAAAACATCATCAAATGACGGATCTCTCTGAGTGATGTATTTGATCTATGTCTTAACCAAGAGATGAAAGCATTATGAAACTATGGATTTCTCTGATCTATTTGATCTATGCTGGGGAAAAACTGCACGTCTTTCTTGAGAAATTAACCTTCATGTGCTCCATGCCAATGCAGTTTATATACCCTGTGTACTTTAGTAGGAGACTGTAGTACTGACTCCAAACCCCCACATTGACAGATGTATTGCCTTCCAAAAATCCAAGTCTGAACTCACAGTTAAGTACTCACATTGATTTAATATTCTAAATTTTTTTTCATTGTTTACTGGTTTTATTGATTCAATTTTCCAAGCTGTTACAATTAATTTCCTGACAAATGTTTAAGCTTGATTTGTCATCCCTTTTCCTTTGTGTTTTATTGTATTGTTTTGATATTATTTTCTTGGTAGACTTTGCTACCTACAACTTTTTCTTTTTGCCATATTCTGAGTTTGCTTCAAGCCATGCTGGAACCCCACAGATTTTCTGTGGTTTTTATAATCTTCCTACATGTGTGGGATCTGGGATCTTCTATACAAAATCATTCCTTTTGACGGACTGAAACATTTTACCATAACTTGTATCAGTGGAAAGAACAGGCTATACTTTCTATCCAGCTCAGGAGGGGACATGTTAGTCTAGAGGCACCACTCATGCTGAACGTACCGGGTTCAATCCTCGGTCAGTGCAGGCATGTTGGGATTTTTGGGGGGGAAAAATTCCTGTCCCTGATCCTATGGTGGGTAGGATCAAACACCTAGTCTTCTCAGATAAGAATGAAAAACTTGGAGGGCCCATGTGCACACTGCGCAAGTTAAAGACAGTTGACAGTCGAGAAGAATAGGCTGAACAAGCCGCTGCCTGGACAAAATTAAAAAGAAGAAACTCATCCCTAGCACAAAAATTCATCCCTAGCACAAAAACTCATCCCTAGCACAAAAACTCATCCCCAGCACAAAAACTCATCCCCAGCACAAAAACTCATCCCCAGCACAAAAACTCATCCCCAGCACAAAAACTCATCCCCAGCAAAAAAACTCATCCCCAGCACAAAAACTCATCCCCAGCACAAAAACTCATCCCCAGCACAAAAACTCATCCCCAGCACAAAAACTCATCCCCAGCACAAAAACTCATCCCCAGCACAAAAACTCATCCCCAGCACAAAAACTCATCCCTAGCACAAAAACTCATCCCCAGCACAAAAACTCATCCCCAGCACAAAAACTCATCCCCAGCACAAAAACTCATCCCCGGCACAAAAACTCATCCCCGGCACAAAAACTCATCCCCGGCACAAAAACTCATCCCTGGCACAAAAACTCATCCCCGGCACAAAAACTCATCCCCGGCACAAAAACTCATCCCCGGCACAAAAACTCATCCCCGGCACAAAAACTCATCCCCGGCACAAAAACTCATCCCCGGCACAAAAACTCATCCCCGGCACAAAAACTCATCCCCAGCACAAAAACTCATCCCCAGCACAAAAACTCATCCCCAGCACAAAAACTCATCCCCAGCACAAAAACTCATCCCCAGCACAAAAACTCATCCCCAGCACAAAAACTCATCCCTAGCACAAAAACTCATCCCTAGCACAAAAACTCATCCCTAGCACAAAAACTCATCCCTAGCACAAAAACTCATCCCTAGCACAAAAACTCATCCCCAGCACAAAAACTCATCCCCAGCACAAAAACTCATCCCCAGCACAAAAACTCATCCCCAGCACAAAAACTCATCCCCAGCACAAAAACTCATCCCCAGCACAAAAACTCATCCCTAGCACAAAAACTCATCCCTAGCACAAAAACTCATCCCTAGCACAAAAACTCATCCCTAGCACAAAAACTCATCCCTAGCACAAAAACTCATCCCTAGCACAAAAACTCATCCCCAGCACAAAAACTCATCCCCAGCACAAAAACTCATCCCCAGCACAAAAACTCATCCCCAGCACAAAAACTCATCCCCAGCACAAAAACTCATCCCTAGCACAAAAACTCATCCCTAGCACAAAAACTCATCCCTAGCACAAAAACTCATCCCTAGCACAAAAACTCATCCCTAGCACAAAAACTCATCCCCAGCACAAAAACTCATCCCCAGCACAAAAACTCATCCCTAGCACAAAAACTCATCCCCAGCACAAAAACTCATCCCTAGCACAAAAACTCATCCCCAGCACAAAAACTCATCCCCAGCACAAAAACTCATCCCCAGCACAAAAACTCATCCCTAGCACAAAAACTCATCCCTAGCACAAAAACTCATCCCTAGCACAAAAACTCATCCCCAGCACAAAAACTCATCCCCAGCACAAAAACTCATCCCCAGCACAAAAACTCATCCCTAGCACAAAAACTCATCCCTAGCACAAAAACCCATCCCTAGCACAAAAACTCATCCCTAGCACAAAAACTCATCCCTAGCACAAAATCTCATCCCCAGCACAAAAACTCATCCCCAGCACAAAAACTCATCCCCAGCACAAAAACTCATCCCCAGCACAAAAACTCATCCCTAGCACAAAAACTCATCCCTAGCACAAAAACTCATCCCTAGCACAAAAACTCATCCCTAGCACAAAAATTCATCCCCAGCACAAAAACTCATCCCCAGCACAAAAACTCATCCCCAGCATAAAAACTCATTCCTAGCACAAAAACTCATCCCTAGCACAAAAACTCATCCCTAGCACAAAAACTCATCCCTAGCACAAAAACTCATCCCTAGCACAAAAACTCATCCCTAGCACAAAAACTCATCCCCAGCACAAAAACTCATCCCCATCACAAAAACTCATCCCCAGCACAAAAACTCATCCCTAGCACAAAAACTCATCCCTAGCACAAAAACTCATCCCTAGCACAAAAACTCATCCCTAGCACAAAAACTCATCCCTAGCACAAAAACTCATCCCTAGCACAAAAACTCATCCCTAGCACAAAAACTCATCCCTAGCACAAAAACTCATCCCCAGCACAAAAACTCATCCCCAGCACAAAAACTCATCCCCAGCACAAAAACTCATCCCCAGCACAAAAACTCATCCCTAGCACAAAAACTCATCCCTAGCACAAAAACTCATCCCTAGCACAAAAACTCATCCCCAGCACAAAAACTCATCCCCAGCACAAAAACTCATCCCCAGCACAAAAACTCATCCCTAGCACAAAAACTCATCCCTAGCACAAAAACTCATCCCTAGCACAAAAACTCATCCCTAGCACAAAAACTCATCCCTAGCACAAAAACTCATCCCTAGCACAAAAACTCATCCCTAGCACAAAAACTCATCCCCAGCACAAAAACTCATCACTAGCACAAAAACTCATCCCTAGCACAAAAACTCATCCCTAGCACAAAAACTCATCCCCAGCACAAAAACTCATCCCCAGCACAAAAACTCATCCCCAGCACAAAAACTCATCCCCAGCACAAAAACTCATCCCTAGCACAAAAACTCATCCCTAGCACAAAAACTCATCCCCAGCACAAAAACTCATCCCCAGCACAAAAACTCATCCCTAGCACAAAAACTCATCCCTAGCACAAAAACTCATCCCTAGCACAAAAACTCATCCCTAGCACAAAAACTCATCCCTAGCACAAAAACTCATCCCTAGCACAAAAACTCATCCCCAGCACAAAAACTCATCCCCAGCACAAAAACTCATCCCCAGCACAAAAACTCATCCCCAGCACAAAAACTCATCCCTAGCACAAAAACTCATCCCTAGCACAAAAACTCATCCCTAGCACAAAAACTCATCCCTAGCACAAAAACTCATCCCTAGCACAAAAACTCATCCCCAGCACAAAAACTCATCCCTAGCACAAAAACTCATCCCCAGCACAAAAACTCATCCCCAGCACAAAAACTCATCCCTAGCACAAAAACTCATCCCTAGCACAAAAACTCATCCCTAGCACAAAAACTCATCCCTAGCACAAAAACTCATCCCTAGCACAAAAACTCATCCCTAGCACAAAAACTCATCCCTAGCACAAAAACTCATCCCTAGCACAAAAACTCATCCCCAGCACAAAAACTCATCCCCAGCACAAAAACTCATCCCCAGCACAAAAACTCATCCCCAGCACAAAAACTCATCCCTAGCACAAAAACTCATCCCTAGCACAAAAACTCATCCCTAGCACAAAAACTCATCCCTAGCACAAAAACTCATCCCTAGCACAAAAACTCATCCCCAGCACAAAAACTCATCCCTAGCACAAAAACTCATCCCTAGCACAAAAACTCATCCCCAGCACAAAAACTCATCCCCAGCACAAAAACTCATCCCCAGCACAAAAACTCATCCCTAGCACAAAAACTCATCCCTAGCACAAAAACTCATCCCTAGCACAAAAACTCATCCCTAGCACAAAAACTCATCCCCAGCACAAAAACTCATCCCTAGCACAAAAACTCATCCCTAGCACAAAAACTCATCCCCAGCACAAAAACTCATCCCCAGCACAAAAACTCATCCCTAGCACAAAAACTCATCCCCAGCACAAAAACTCATCCCCAGCACAAAAACTCATCCCTAGCACAAAAACTCATCCCTAGCACAAAAACTCATCCCTAGCACAAAAACTCATCCCTAGCACAAAAACTCATCCCTAGCACAAAAACTCATCCCCAGCACAAAAACTCATCCCTAGCACAAAAACTCATCCCCAGCACAAAAACTCATCCCTAGCACAAAAACTCATCCCTAGCACAAAAACTCATCCCCAGCACAAAAACTCATCCCTAGCACAAAAAATCATCCCTAGCACAAAAACTCATCCCTAGCACAAAAACTCATCCCCAGCACAAAAACTCATCCCCAGCACAAAAACTCATCCCTAGCACAAAAACTCATCCCTAGCACAAAAACCCATCCCTAGCACAAAAACTCATCCCTAGCACAAAAACTCATCCCTAGCACAAAATCTCATCCCCAGCACAAAAACTCATCCCCAGCACAAAAACTCATCCCTAGCACAAAAACTCATCCCCAGCACAAAAACTCATCCCCAGCACAAAAACTCATCCCCAGCACAAAAACTCATCCCTAGCACAAAAACTCATCCCTAGCACAAAAACTCATCCCTAGCACAAAAATTCATCCCCAGCACAAAAACTCATCCCCAGCACAAAAACTCATCCCCAGCATAAAAACTCATTCCTAGCACAAAAACTCATCCCTAGCACAAAAACTCATCCCTAGCACAAAAACTCATCCCTAGCACAAAAACTCATCCCTAGCACAAAAACTCATCCCTAGCACAAAAACTCATCCCTAGCACAAAAACTCATCCCTAGCACAAAAACTCATCCCCAGCACAAAAACTCATCCCCAGCACAAAAACTCATCCCCAGCACAAAAACTCATCCCTAGCACAAAAACTCATCCCTAGCACAAAAACTCATCCCTAGCACAAAAACTCATCCCTAGCACAAAAACTCATCCCTAGCACAAAAACTCATCCCTAGCACAAAAACTCATCCCTAGCACAAAAACTCATCCCTAGCACAAAAACTCATCCCTAGCACAAAAACTCATCCCTAGCACAAAAACTCATCCCCAGCACAAAAACTCATCCCCAGCACAAAAACTCATCCCTAGCACAAAAACTCATCCCCAGCACAAAAACTCATCCCTAGCACAAAAACTCATCCCTAGCACAAAAACTCATCCCTAGCACAAAAACTCATCCCCAGCACAAAAACTCATCCCCAGCACAAAAACTCATCCCCAGCACAAAAACTCATCCCTAGCACAAAAACTCATCCCTAGCACAAAAACTCATCCCTAGCACAAAAACTCATCCCTAGCACAAAAACTCATCCCTAGCACAAAAACTCATCACTAGCACAAAAACTCATCCCTAGCACAAAAACTCATCCCTAGCACAAAAACTCATCCCCAGCACAAAAACTCATCCCCAGCACAAAAACTCATCCCCAGCACAAAAACTCATCCCCAGCACAAAAACTCATCCCCAGCACAAAAACTCATCCCCAGCACAAAAACTCATCCCTAGCACAAAAACTCATCCCTAGCACAAAAACTCATCCCCAGCACAAAAACTCATCCCCAGCACAAAAACTCATCCCTAGCACAAAAACTCATCCCTAGCACAAAAACTCATCCCTAGCACAAAAACTCATCCCTAGCACAAAAACTCATCCCTAGCACAAAAACTCATCCCTAGCACAAAAACTCATCCCCAGCACAAAAACTCATCCCCAGCACAAAAACTCATCCCCAGCACAAAAACTCATCCCCAGCACAAAAACTCATCCCCAGCACAAAAACTCATCCCTACCACAAAAACTCATCCCTAGCACAAAAACTCATCCCTAGCACAAAAACTCATCCCTAGCACAAAAACTCATCCCTAGCACAAAAACTCATCCCCAGCACAAAAACTCATCCCCAGCACAAAAACTCATCCCCAGCACAAAAACTCATCCCCAGCACAAAAACTCATCCCTAGCACAAAAACTCATCCCTAGCACAAAAACTCATCCCTAGCACAAAAACTCATCCCTAGCACAAAAACTCATCCCTAGCACAAAAACTCATCCCTAGCACAAAAACTCATCCCTAGCACAAAAACTCATCCCTAGCACAAAAACTCATCCCTAGCACAAAAACTCATCCCCAGCACAAAAACTCATCCCCAGCACAAAAACTCATCCCCAGCACAAAAACTCATCCCCAGCACAAAAACTCATCCCTAGCACAAAAACTCATCCCTAGCACAAAAACTCATCCCTAGCACAAAAACTCATCCCTAGCACAAAAACTCATCCCTAGCACAAAAACTCATCCCCAGCACAAAAACTCATCCCTAGCACAAAAACTCATCCCTAGCACAAAAACTCATCCCTAGCACAAAAACTCATCCCCAGCACAAAAACTCATCCCCAGCACAAAAACTCATCCCTAGCACAAAAACTCATCCCTAGCACAAAAACTCATCCCTAGCACAAAAACTCATCCCTAGCACAAAAACTCATCCCTAGCACAAAAACTCATCCCTAGCACAAAAACTCATCCCCAGCACAAAAACTCATCCCTAGCACAAAAACTCATCCCTAGCACAAAAACTCATCCCCAGCACAAAAACTCATCCCCAGCACAAAAACTCATCCCTAGCACAAAAACTCATCCCCAGCACAAAAACTCATCCCCAGCACAAAAACTCATCCCTAGCACAAAAACTCATCCCTAGCACAAAAACTCATCCCTAGCACAAAAACTCATCCCTAGCACAAAAACTCATCCCTAGCACAAAAACTCATCCCCAGCACAAAAACTCATCCCCAGCACAAAAACTCATCCCTAGCACAAAAACTCATCCCCAGCACAAAAACTCATCCCTAGCACAAAAACTCATCCCTAGCACAAAAACTCATCCCCAGCACAAAAACTCATCCCTAGCACAAAAAATCATCCCTAGCACAAAAACTCATCCCTAGCACAAAAACTCATCCCCAGCACAAAAACCCATCCCCAGCACAAAAACTCATCCCTAGCACAAAAACTCATCCCTAGCACAAAAACTCATCCCTAGCACAAAAACTCATCCCTAGCACACGCACACACAGAAACCAGAACAAGAAAAATAAAAAGAAGAAAAGCTAAGTGTAAATGCCAAGGGCAGACAACTCTCCTAACATAAAGAGCTGAACACACACACACACACACACACACACACACACACACACACACGCTAGCTAACAGTAACACTGGCACTGGCAAGGGATAAACTTTCTGCTTCATCATTAATTGCTCCTATAAAGACAACCAGGATGGCCCATCACACAGCCAAAGGTCAATCACTGGTGCAGACAATATGTGACTGTTTTCTATGACATGAAATGGTAGAGTAGAGGGCAAACAACAGTTGACTGCTCCAGCTCCCACAGGTACAAAGTACTATGGAGCATTTATAGTTTAACTATATATGCATTATTTGTTGGCAGTTTTACATGCCTTTCCAGCACTACCGGTGATTATCCCACTCATTTCAGCTCTCCTCTGCTGCCATAGAGTGTGTCCTCTAAAAGAAGAAAAACAGCAAGAGGTATTCAGTGCTCGGACCTCTCGCATTCCAGCAAAGCGTCCTAACCACCAAAATATTGACGCTTTTTTCAGGCCAAACTAAAAAAAAAAACAGAATGACATAGGAGATATCACTGAATGGCATTATGTTTATGTCTTTCCTTGGTTGTTCCATCAGGAGTGAATATATCAGGAAAGAGTGAATATATGAGGAAAATGTTGTTGCTTTCATTCCCGTCTCATATTACAAGTGTTTTATAGGTGTGTACAAGGTGTACCATCTGTTCAGTGTCAATGCCTGTTTATTACATTCCAAGGCCACCCATATTTTGTGTAGTTTCCATCAGGCAAATAAGCACTGGGGAATGATATTTGATAGCTGTTTGTGAAACAATTCTTTTCACTGGTAAGGCCACTTTCACTGGTTTATATGGAACTTGTTCTTGATAACTTGGCAAGCTGTGTTCCAACATAGAGCAATAAAATTCTGAATGTTTGTCCATCACTGCATACTGCCATTTACTGTTTAAAGTTTCAACCGACATATTGAGAAAAAGACCCCAAAAAGGTAGCAAACATAAAGGGAGAACATTTGTCCCATCATGACTGGATATATTTTAAAGTTTTGACAAGCCTGCTTTGATTACAACAATAAAATTAAAGTATGAAGTACAATTGAAGTCGTATGTTCAGAATCTTCTGACTTTAAATGACATTCGTGGTGCATCAGAGTGGCATCTTGCCACTGGAGATGTACATCAACAGTTGACCTAGGTCAATACTCTTGCAAGGGTAAAACTGACTGTCTTCATTATAAATTGTTGTTGTTTTCTCCACACTCAACACAGAGGAGCTAAATCTATATGGATGCTCAGTTATTGCAATGCTTAAAAAAAATCAATGTTTTATTTTGCCAATTTCATGACGAAGGGGCAAATAGATATCAACAGCTGTACAATGAAAAGGCGAATGCTTAACTTCTCTGTGTGGTGAAGGGACGAACCGCCAAAATCAGTGCTGTGAGAAATTCAGTATGAAAATTTTATGATACTCTCCTCATTGATTTCTCATCTTTGCGTCATATAACACAAAAACTAAAGGAGATTTAACAAAATTACTCTTGGTGGGTAAAGCCCCCCCTCCCCCTTGCCAATATAAGATAACCACAAAGGAGTAAATATCTCAAATTTCACCTATTCGTCACTGTGCCATACAAATAAGTTATGCGTCCACAGATTTGTTGTACAGCTGTTATCTATTCGCCCCTTCGTCATGAAACCGACAATTTCTTGTGAGCTCATCCCAGGTGAAGGGAAAGATTTTCCGGACCATTTCTTCAGTTTTGACACAATTACACAATTGACTGAATCTGGCAATTTCCAGAATAGCATGTCATTAACCAACCACACACAGCTTGGAAAAACAACTGGATATTGATGAATGCCTGAGCTCGTCCTTGGGAAACTAATTTTACAACCCTAACATTACTCATAAAATGCCCAGCTGCTTGCTGAGGTCATAAGTTATAAGCATCTGAGTTTATATCAGTGAGATGCTCATAAAATGTATAATTTATGCTAATTCCTAGATAGTGAGTAATTCAACACAGTAAATGTTTTAAGCGTCATCACAGCAGCAATCTGTTGATGAATCACAGACATTTGTAGCTAATTTTGTCGTCGTTCTTTTGAAAAACAATTACAGGTGCAACACTGTTACAACAACAGCCACAGGTCATTTAAATTTAACCTTGATAATCCTTGACAAAAACTAATAGTTAATCATTATTATATTTATCCTTAGCTTTAGCCAGGATCTCCTTAGGAAACTGAAGAAAATGACAGAGGGATTATGTGAAAACTATTGAGACACTGAAAAGTGGATGTGCCTTGGACATTCGGCTAATGAAGGGGTGAATAATTAATTAGCAAGGCTAAAGCATTTTTTATTATTGAACAAAACACATTTTCTTTATATGGAACGAAAGCTCATCAAATTTGCAACAAGCAAGTTTTTAAATTTTTAAAATCAGATAAAAAATAAAGAAGTTATTGTCTTTTAAAGCCACGAAAATCAGCAAAATTCCTTAGTTTATAAAAGTAATTTATTTAGGTAGCCATGGAAAACATTATTGTAGGATTTTGCTTTCAAAACTGACTAACACATTTATTTTATTTTATTTATGGGAATATTTATATATGATTATGGAACTTTGCACCCTGAAGGGAAATTTTATGACAAATACCTGGCAATGTCAAAATCGCAATCAGATTGATGGAAAATGTAGATATTGTACAATATCGCACAACACAAGCCGCACAACGTGCAATTACAAAACCTTTAAAGAGCCATAATTTTTGCATTTATCATCCAATTTTAAAAATTCAAAAACCACTGTAATCAGCACAATCTGCACTATGTAATTAGCAAACCAGAAACAGCATGAAAGAGGACTGACACTATAATAGTGGAGATTGTGTTTAGCAATATCACTAATAAAATATTTACATATCGCATGGAGGCGCTTTCAAAAATGCTTGTAATTAAACGCTCATGATTTTTTCAATATCCACTCTCTCCTAGAGGTGGTGAAAATTTCCACATTTGTAGCTTTCATGATACCCTCTTCATGGGATATAATCCCTTTTTCCCAACTGGTCACCAAGATGTTTAGTATGTGTTTGCAATTATAAAGTGTGCATAATTTAAAAATGAAAAACAAAACAACACACTTATTTACACTTTTGATTGTGCTGATAGTGACATGTGACATGTCTCATCATGTTATTTTACAATCGGCAATAAAAGAGAGAGCCCATGAGGTGGAAGGGCAGTGGGAGAGAGAGAGAAAGAGAGAGGGAGAGAGAGAGGTTCAGTGTATAAAGTGCATTAACAGTTTGAAGAATAGTACAAAAAAAATCAGAATTGTCTTGTACTTGGTGGCAAGGCCTAGCGTGTAGCAGAGTAGATCTGTCTTGGTGTTACTAACACCTAGATCTAAATCTATGATTACAAACAGCAACAGCAATGACAGTATCAGCTGGTGAATGAACAGGGGAAATAGGGATTCCCCAGTGACATTTTTCTATTTAAAGTATCACAAAAACTTAAGAACCAATGAAATGCCACGAGTCGTGGTATCAATCAATAGAATCAGGGGCCGTAACCTACGTCGGGAGATCAACAGTGCATGCTTTTGCCTCGGCTGCACAGGAATGTGCCTTTTCCAACGTAAAATGTCTTTCGAAATTCATTAAAAAATAGAAATACACATTACACCCGTATAAATAAAAAAATTAATAAATTATATATGAGAAGAAAGTTTATCATGTCTAGATCATTCGCGCAGCTCAAAAAATGAGAAACATCTCTCTGGTTCCTGGAATTAATCTCTGACTTCCCCCCCCCATCGTTGTTCAGGTCTCCCCTGGTGTACGCCGATGAAAAGCTGCGTGGAGCAAAAGGGAATCCTTTATCTTTCCTGCTATGTAATTTATTTTGTTGTACTACACCATTTCGGGGGTAAAATTAAACGCGAGTACCCCCCAAAAACCTATTTTCGTCAGCTTGACATCGCAGGACGAATCGCACTGGAGTTGAAAATTTCACTTCACTCGACAGGCATTCGGTTTGTGTTGTACATATTACAACAAAACAAATATGTATGAAAGCCGTGTCCATTTCTGCTTATTTTGGTACCTATTTTATTGCGATGGTGTATAAAGCAAGGAAGTTACTATACAATTATTACAATCATTTGGAGGAGAAGAACTAGACTGGCACTCGCTGAACACCATTATGTCAGGCCGGAAAGCGGCCCGATTAGCCTTGCTAAATTAACCAACTGATTGATTCTCAAGTAATGCATGGATAAAACCTGGATGAAACCAGTATCATATAGATGATTAGTGAACATACCATGGTAAAAATAGTGTAAATGTTCTGGGCTGCTAATCAGTATATCCAGTTGGGTCATCAATGAATGCTCCTGGACAGAGTCTCTCAGCCACGCCCTTCCAGCTTCGATGCCCCCAGTTTTCTCGGCCTGGCTGTGACGATTCAGTTTATCTATAACAGGTGCTAGCGTCGGACTTAGCCATTTCAGACCTTTCACAAACTGCCAAAAGCTTCCATCTGAATCACAATGCGCCTGAAAGGAGACATAATTTGCCACTAAAACAAAAGAATAAAATGCACACACAGAAAATAATATCCTGTGTTGAAATGAATCACAAAATGAGCATCCACCACAAATTTTGATGTGCCACAAATGAAATCTGCATTCAGTTTGCAAACAGCTGCAAATGAATATGCCTGAATGCAGTATATATTAAAAATAATAATAATAATAATCATTTAAAATGGACAATAATTTGGCACTGGTTTTTATTTCATACATGATGTTCATAAAATGTAGGCAGATTGTTCTCTTTGCAACTGCAAAAATCACTAAAATGTGTTGGGAGAGCTTCCATAAAACATTTGAAAAATAAATTACCATGCACATAATGTGATGTTTGATGTCAATTCCCAGTACTTATCCAATAAATTTGAATAACAGACAAATTATTGAAGACAAAATTCACCAACTCTTGCTGTATACATGTATGTAGGTTATGTAATTCTTTTTCTCAAATGAAAAACTAGTGTAGCGAATAATCTTGTAAGTACTAATGCTGGTGAATTTTACCACATGAAACTAGGGCAAACCTTCCTACAAATATTCCATGGATAATGCAGGATGTTTACCCAGTAAGTTCTTCATCTCTGCCCCAAGCATCCTAAGCCAGACCTATTGACAGGGAAAATGGAATGAATGTTGAACAATCTAATATCTGATTGCATAACACAGCAAACCTTATAATTCTTAATTCTGTGGCATAATATCGCTTCCGTGTCTTGGCACACTCGTCGCAAACCTCCATAGGTGCCCCACACACCCTGTACTGACTGGCCTGCTAATAATCCTTCTGTTGTTTTCTTCAGTTTCATGAGAAGATCATGGTTAAAGCTGAGGATAAAATATAATATTATTAAATATTGTAAATGAAGGAAAATGTTACAGACTAACTAAAACCAAGATCAAAATGGCAATATGTACATACTGCAGGTATGGAGATGAATAAAGAATCACAGAGAAAAGTAAGTGTGTATCACTATCAAGAGCACTGTGCATGTGTTCTTGAGTAAACTCAAATAAAACTGGTACATGGTCATGTGTGGATATTGGACACTTATCCCCGCCACGTAACAACTAGTGGTTCACAATACTAATGGGGAGACTATAAACACAACCTGAGTGAAATCACATGCAAAGGCCAGTCTTGACCAACTGACCACAGATAATCACAACCATTTGAAAGCTGAATCATTGAAAGAGAGAATTTTTTTCATAATGCCAAGACTGAACCAACAACAGAGGCCAATAGATATGTTAGTTGCCACATCAATGGTATCAGCAGTAGGCAGTAACTCAACATTTGAATGTTCTCAGGAACACAATATCGTGCAATCAAGCCCATTTCAACCAAACTGGGTCCATTACTGATCACCAGATAGGCAGACGACCTTGAGTAGTCACTCCTGCATAAGAGCCTTGCATCCACCTAATATGCCTTCGAAACAAGTTTTTTCCAGGCAACATAGACTGCCCAGAACATTCCAGGTAATGACATGTGTGGGCCAGGACAGTGCAGAACAGGCTCAGAGAGGCCAATTATGTAGATCTAGCTCAGGGCCTGTAGATATACCAGTACTGAAAGCTCATCATGGACAAGCCCGTTTGCCCTGGGCCACACAGCACATCATATGGTCCCATCATCTGTGGAGACGAATTCAGTTCTGTGATGAGTTCACTCTGTTTGCTTAGCCTGAAGCCAGATATATCTCCCATGGAGCGCCTGTAGGACGAGCTAGAACGGAGTGCAGGCTGCAAACCACCACCATTAACTAATCCTCACTTAGCAAGAAGGATGGAATAACATGCCCTACCAATGGATCCAATGTCTCACTGGCTCAAAAAGAAGGCACTGTCAAGTATAGATAGCAGCCTGAGGTGGAACTACCAGATACTGAAATCAAAATTTTGATTCTCTGTGGGGTGTCCAAATTAACGTGAGGTTATGTTTTGTTTCAGTACATTGTCATACATATCAAAGTGATCCCTTTGCCTGATATTCAGTATTCAACCCAAATGTACACAAAGTTTTATTTCAGTTTACTCAAAAGATTTATAGGGTGTTTTTATTTAATAATGCACACATTTCCATAAGTATATGAAAATATTAATGTATCAATTCAAAGAATAAAAAGGAAAAGTTGATAAATATGAAAATGAAATTGACCAATAACACAAAAGACATGAATTATGATCTAATAATATAAATTACGAATGATGATGCCTGACTTCTGTGCAAATAGGAAACTGAAAATGTAATGGCGTCAAACAACATTTCTAACACAACAAAGTTCACCCACTGTTCACACTGAGCCACATAGTTCCGGAGGCAGCACAAGCTTCCTATAAGCTGAACAATTATTGAACTTTTAGACAGCAACTTTTAAATTATTCCAAGAAAAGGAACAATTTTTTTAGAAATGTATGACCCAGTGCGTGGGCGATTTTCTCATTCCATGTGTTTGTGAAATTGCATAACAGTATTGAAAATGAAGACTGAAATTGCAAAATGTTAAGTCCCATTTTCAAAAGAAATTGATAGACTCTGGCTGCATGAAATGATACATTCAAAATGCATGGCATGCAGTTTTGTTTCTGAAACCATCAAGCACTAATTACACAAATGAAAAGTGCAACACCGTCTTGGTATAACTTTAGGAGGACTTCTGAATGCGTCTCATGGTCAGATTTTGTTACACTTACAGTAATGAAATATTCCAAACTGTGAGGGTACACAGGGCATCCCTGGTAAGTTGGTCCTCTACAGGAATGTTTTTATAGTTTGCATGTGGCTCACTGATCTACTACATATATGCCCCACAACATTACAAATTCAATGAAGCACTTATGATTATGACAACCAATGCTGGAGTTACATCACTGGACAAAAATACACTCTCGCTCTTTCACACACACACACACACATATTAAGCCAGGTATCGTCTTGAAGCTGCTTTGCTAACATTAGCACTTAATCGGGCAGTGTTACAGAGTACTAGATCAGTACATATGGTGAGGATACCACTCTATATAGGCCTAAACTGAAACTGGGCCCCCAAACTGGTTTTGGACTTACGGAGCCGAACAGTCAGATTTTCCTCCCAAAAAGAATGACTGTGCAAATGGTCCCAAAGGCAGGGGAAAAACTGACATTATAATTATTCCGATGTTAGCGAGTAAGAGAGGGCCAGACAGAGCAATACATGGGAAAGGAGCTGACTGGACTACTATGAGGGCATCTTCTTCAAAGTCAAAACTACAGTCTAAACCACTATTCTGACTGAGG
The DNA here is from genome assembly GCA_963931925.1 of Onchidella celtica. NCBI lineage: Eukaryota > Metazoa > Mollusca > Gastropoda > Systellommatophora > Onchidiidae > Onchidella > Onchidella celtica. Next base: position 1,121,494 of record OZ007580.1, read on the forward strand.
TCTTCTGATTTCAAACAGTTCCACAGTTTTACTTGAAGATATGGATGTTTAACATTTACAAGATCAGATGTGAAGTTTTCAAATTAATTGAAATCAAAGGCAAGACGTATTTTTCCAAAATTTTCTACTCGTCCATGACGTGACACACCTCTCGTGATCTTCCTCCTCTTCCAGGTCCGCCATTGTTGTTGATATCTTTTTGACAACACAGCTGATAACCTGCTCAAGCCGCAGTTTCGTACCCACCTTTACATCTTTGGGAAAGGGAAGTGGACTTTGTGTCTCGTCTAACTTATAATTCAAATGATTGTGACCAGAATAATTTACATTTGTGCATTTTTCTAAGCTCAAAATTTATGCAAGGAAGAAGACCGAAACAAAGAGCCAGCGAAACCCATAGATAGAGTACACAAACCATGGTTGAAGACTTAAAATGGGAAAAAGAATCCCAGCGAATCCTTCGGACAACGGTGCGTTCAGTGTGACCCCGCTAATTTCACGTTTCCAACTCACGAGTCCACCTCACATTTCTGAAGTCTATTCTAGGTGTAAGAAAAACAACCCCAAATGCTTTTATATATTTTGAATTGGGAGTTTATCCTCTAAAAATTGACCGTCAGGTTAGACTAATGAAATTCTGGGTTAAAATATTAGGCTTAGACGACAATAGTACCGTTAAAAAAGTTTATAGCAGATTATTATCAGCCACAGAAAACTACACAAGTACAATTAACTGGGCTTCACTGTCAAAGAAAATACTGGAGAAATCTGGATTTGGATACATCTGGGAAAGTCAAAAGGTTGATCAAATTTGGTTGTTTTTATCTGAATTTGAACAACGTCTACGTGACAATTTTCAACAAACATGTCGAAGTGACATAGAACATTTAAGTGAGAATCGGCTATATAGACATTTAGCTGTTGAATTTTACTCAGAAAATTACTTACATGAAGTAAAGCAGAAGCATTTAAGGATAGCCATTGCAAAGATAAGATTGGGCTCTCACAACTTTATGGTGGTGAGGGGAAGGTGGCAGAGGCCTAAACTGGAGTATGTTATGAGATTATGTGAGACCTGTAATGAATTGGAGGACGAATTTCACGTGTTACTAACTTGCAAAAAATTCAAAGATATAAGGAAACAGTTTTTACCGTCTTGGCTACTTGTTAGACCAAGCATGTTTAAGCTTATACATTTTCTGTCGCCGATGCACGATAGAGAACTACATTCGTTTGCACTGTTTTGCCATAAAGTTCTAAACGAATACAATAATGTCGCTTTGTGACTTCTCCTGGCGAAGTCTGAAAACTAAATTCACCTTCTAGTGAAAGAATAAATTATAGTGATATTTTCAATTGTAGTAAATTTACAACAGATAAAGCTGAGGAAAGATCGGTTATGTAGGGGGGGGGGGGGATGAAAATGATGACTGTTGCTGGCAATTACAAGCTGTATTTGATTGTATACTATAATAAGTAATTAGTGTATAAATGCTGCAGGGAGCGGAGAGAGTGGACGATCATGCATTTTGTCTGTTTGTTTGTTTGTTTAATGTTTTCTAAGATTGTTCACATGATTCTTGTGTGTTTTTGAATTGGCCGCCAGGCCTATAGGCTAATAAACTAAACTTGAAACTTGAAACTTCTTTGAAATCCCAAATGAATTGAATATTTTCTTTGTACTGAAACGGGGTGTGTCTGTTTTCTGTTTATCTGCCCCAGCCCTGTATAACATTATTCCATTTTCAAAGTTTTGTTGTTATTGTTACTATGGTTGTTGTTGTTGTTGCTATTTTCGGCTTTAGTTCATTACTAGAATTGGTCCGTGTAACAGCTGAGGTTGTTCTAGCACGTTATAGTAGGGGGGAGTTAGTTGATCTAACTACAACCCTTTAGAAAACGAAACTATTACAACTGTAAAATAAATAAACACGAGATCCGACGATAGATTAAATAATACTAAAGTTTAATAACTGTATAGTGAACAATAAATTACTAGGAAGACACCAGCGAAACTAAATATCTACGCCACACAAAAGGAAACTCACTTACTCACCCCCCAACCACTCACACAGGTCTATATATATAAACATTCCTACAGAAAGTTCCCGAAATAAACGTTACCTTTGCCCTCGCACAAACTAACCAATCACGCATCAATACGTCATCAGGTTACATCACTCAAGGCCAAATCTGGCGTAAACATTCGTTTCCACCACGTTATCGAATATTCGGGAACATACTAATATTTACTGAACGAGTCAAAACACCTGACAACAAGCGAGCGAGGAAAAAACTACTCACTAGGAGAAGAAGGTCAGGTCACGGAGTACAGTACACTCTAGCGGTTGTCAAGAAGAAATGAACACATGCTCACCAGTGTAACAAGAAAACGGGGGAGGGCAAGGGATAGCTTGCAGATGCTACACAACTCCCCAATTTAAGTTGAATATTTTCAACTCCGAAACATTATTCAGCGTCTGCAATATCTTGAAATAACAATCTTACAGTACTCCCAATCTCACAAAGGTAGTTGCTAATTCTATTACAATTATTAACAATTTCAGTGCCTTCCCAAATTTCATCGCAAATACAATACAATGCAATATCCTTTGCATCACTAATACCATAACTAATACAATACCGTCATTGCTTCCCAATAGTAGACAGTAGGCCTACTAGTCAAAATAACACAACGCCACCACTGTGGTGAAACAATGGTCAATGATATTATTACAAATCATATATGGTGAAACGATGGCCCATCGTTTACATAATGCTTCGTGCACGAATCATAGCATATAACTTGTTGTACATAACATGGTTATCTCCAAAATGTGTAACTCATACGTACAATGGCAAAAATACCAATACATACCGACCACTGGTTAGGGTCTTTCTTCATCATATTAGGTCAAAACAAGTTACAACATTGCAACATAACACAAACACTGCTTGCTCGCAGTCCCCATTAGGGTTACATTTTCCAAAATTTACACCAAGTTCCATTGGTAACTAATATGACATAGCATAAAATCAAAATGTGACTAACACATCATGACTCTCTATCAGCCATCAATTCAATATTCAGTTACAGATGAACTATGTCCCCAATTACAGTACAATACTGCCGTCCTAGCAATTCATCTAGTAGGCAAAAGTATGGGTTACAATGCATTTCACTGATAGTGTACTACTTTAAAATACCCTGCTCAGGAAATCGGCACAGACATTTTCTCTGCCTTTTACGTAGTGAATCCTGAATCGATAAGACTGTAAAAATAAACTCCATCGTAATAACTTTGGACTGTCAAACTTGGCAGATTTCAAAAACTCTAATGACCGATGGTCAGTTTGGAGCACAAACTCCTTTCCATACAAATACAAAGTAAACTTTTTTACAGCCCAAACAATAGCTAAACATTCGCGCTCTGAGACCGAATATTTTGTCTCACGAGGCAATAGCTTACGACTAGCATATACCACAGGGTACAACTTTCCCTCGTGTTCCTGCATAAGACTAGCGCCTAATCCGCGATCTGATGCATCAGTTGCTAAGACAAACTCTTTGGAAAAATCTGGCAAACATAACACGGGTTTGGAGATAATGACATTCTTCAAAGAGGTGTACGCTTTCTCCTGCGTTTCATCCCACTGAACTACATTGGGCTGACCCTTTCTAAGTAAATCAGACAATGGTGATGCAATCGCTGAAAAGTTAGGAATAAATTCATGGTAATATCCCACTAATCCTAAGAATGCTTTCACTTCCTTCTTAGTGGTGGGTCTGGGTGCGTCTCGTACCTTACATACATTCTCTTCTAACAGGCCAATCATACCTTCTCCCACTAAGTGTCCAACAAAGTCTACTTCAGACGTTCCAATCAGACACTTCGATGGTCTTGCAGTTAATCCAGCTTGGTCCATCCTCTGCAGTAAGTCCTTGAGAGTCTTCACATGCTCGTCGAATGTCTCTGTATGAATCAGCAGGTCGTCCACATATGCTGTCACATTGTTCATTCCACGGATCAATGGCTTTACGATCCTGTTCAGTGTGGCTCCTGAGTTCATCATCCCAAAAGGCATCCGAATGAATTCATAGTGTTCGCCCATGGTGACGAACGCCGTCTTGGGAATGTCTTGCTCTCGAACTTTCACTTGCCAGTATCCCTTGCTCAGGTCAATCCGAGAGAATAATTTTCCTCTCGAGAGACTCTGAAACACTTCTAATGGCGCTGCTGTCGGATGAGGGTCGAATACTGTGATCTTGTTTAACCTCCTGTAGTCGATGCAGACTCGGTTGGATCCGTCCTTCTTCTTGACGACAACAATAGGTGAAGCATAAGCTGATGAGCTCCTTCGAATGATGCCCAGCCGTTCCATGGTGCTAAGCTCCTCCTTCAATGAGTCGCGCATAGCGTAGGGCACCGGGTATGGTCGTTGACGAACTGGTACCTCTGTCGTCAGGTCGATGCGATGTTCACCCAACTGACAGCATCCAGGGAGATTGGTGAAGACGTGCTGGTAATTCTTCACCACATCGCAGAGTTCTTGACGTTGTCCCGATGTCAGTTGCGTTCCATACTGGACATCTCTGTAGCCTTCATTCTGGTCCCAGCTTCCTAGGTCGGCAAGGTCCTCCGTCGTTCCACCGTTGTCGCCTTCCAGGTCGCAGTCCTCGATGATTATCATGCCAGCTGACTCCACGGGTTGACTCTTGTCCATCATGTCGTCCTCTGCCAGTACAGTCTCAGCACTATCACCGCCGCCGTCCTTTATGGCGTTGACATGTTCAGGCATGGTATCTCTCCTACTGTTGTCCATCCCACACATCTCTGTCACAACAGGTCTCGGTTCCATTGCCACTGCTGCTGCTTTTGACGTCCTTGGAATGTATCTCTTGAGGAGGTTGGCGTGCAAGGTCTTTTCTTTTGCACCCATCTTGACTGTATAGTCGTTAACACCGACAACTGAGACTACCTTATATGGTCCCTTCCATTGGACTAGGAGCTTGTTAGTGTTCGTCGGCAGTAGCACCAACACTTCATCTCCGGGGCGGAACTTCCTCTCTCGCGCCTTCCGGTCGTAGTAGGTCTTCTGTCTACCTTGAGCCTTGGAGAGTTCTTCCGTCGCTAGCTTCCATGTGTCCTCCAGCCTCTCACGTAGTTCCATGACGTACTGGTAACTGGTCTTCGTTTCCGGCTCCTCTACGTCCTTGGTCCATAGTTGTCGTAAGATGTGCATTGGTCCTCTCACAGTTCTCCCATACAGCAACTCGAATGGGGCAAACTTGGTCGACTCTTGGGGAACTTCACGATATGCGAAGAGCAGCGGGTTGATGTATCTGTGCCACTGCTTGGGTTGCTCTGCGCACAGTCGCCTTAAGGTCTTCTTCAGTGTGCCGTTAAATCGCTCCACCAACCCGTTGCACATAGGGTGGTAGACTGTAGTGGTCGACTGTCGAATTCCCAGTAGTCTATTCGTTTCCTTCATGACATCTGACATAAACTGGGTCCCTTGGTCCGACAAGATCTCTTCGGGCACACCCAAACGGCTGTAGATGTTCACTAAGGCTTCTGCTACCGTTTCTGCGTCGATCTTCTTCAAGGGTGTGGCTTCGGGGTAACGAGTAGCGTAGTCTATATACACCAGGATATACCGATGTCCACCTTCACTTGGGGGGTCGATAGGTCCTACTAAGTCCACGGCCACTCGCCTAAATGGTACGTCCACTACTGGCATACTCTGCAGGTGCACCTTTGGGGTCGCTCCTTTGTTCACCGTCCTCTGGCATATGTCGCATGAGCGGCAGTATCTCGCGACGTCACCTTCAATTCCAGGCCAATAAAAATTGCTCATAACTCTGTCTTTGGTTTTCTTCACGCCGAGGTGTCCTCCGACGATCGAGTCGTGGGCTACACTCAGTACATACTCTCTCAGTTTTTCGGGTAGTACCACTTGCCTTATAACCGTCGCCTGTCTCAGGTCCTTGTAGATCCGGTACAGTACTCCTCCATGTTTCTCAAAATGAACAGATTTATTGCCTCTATTAGTTAGGATCTTCTTCTGCTCTAACTTCCTAATGACTTCGTCTTCTTCTTGGAGTCGGATAAGTTCCTCTCTATCCACTCCCGCGTGCCTTTCTGCCCTCGGCACCTTCAGCGACGTAGACTGGTCCTTCCTCTTCTCCTGGGCCCTCGTGGTCACCGCTCCTACCATCACCTCAGTATCAGGGTCGTACGGATCCTTCGCTCCGTCCACATTCCCGACTACTAGGTCGCAGATGGTCTCCGGGAGACACAGCGCCGTCACTCTGCCCGTCAGGTAAGGCGTCTTCACGTCGATAACGGCTTCCTCCGCCGCTAGCAAGGAGTTATCGATCCTCGCGATAAGTTTCTTCCCACTGGTGAGCTGTCCGTCGTCCACCAGTGCTCGCCGCACCACTACACCTTCACAGCCGGTATCTCTTAGGACATCTACCGCTCGATCTCCAATCAAGCCCTTCATCACTGGTAACTTCAGTTTCTCCACGGTCCTTCCGTCACTGCATCCTCCGCAAGTAACAGGCACCGCTAACTGTAGCTTCCCGTCCTTCATTACCGCTTGAACGTTGATGCTGGTGTCAGCCGTCGTCGCATCCTGTCTCGACGACTCGTCCGCCGCTATCACTACGGCCGCCGCCGCCTTGTTCGGCTTGCCTCGTCCCATTTCCTTCTGGGCTGGACACATCCTCCGAACGTGGCCTGGCTTTCCACAAAGGTAACATCTGAACTCACCTTTGTCTTTTGTCCTTGCACGACACTCCCTCGCCTTATGTCCCGGCCTCTGGCACCTATGGCAGACCTGTGGGCTTCTGTCTCCGTTGGGCCTCTGTCGCACTGGCCGGCTCTGCAGTCTGGCGCTCCCGCTGAGCGTCCGGTTCCTCGCTACCAGGTACGCCTCCGCTGAATCTGCGATGTCCTGTAGCGTCTTTGGTTTCCTCTCCCTCACATGGGTTGCAAGGTCTGGTGGGCAGGCATCCATGAATTGCTCTCTGACGAACAGATCTCTCACTCCTTCGTAGGTCTCCTCCGTCTTCGACAGCTTTATCCACCTCTCTAAATAGGTCTTGATCCTGGTCAAAAACATTCCAACATCTTCTCCATCTTCAGGCTTACCTTGTCTGAACATGAGTCTGTATCCGTCCTCTGACAGGTTGTACCTCTTCTGCAACGCTTCCTTGACCTTGTCGTAGTCCTTGGCTTCGTCGATCGGTAGTCTGCAGAAGCACTCCAAAGCTCTCCCGGTCAGCAGGGCAGACAGTGATGTCGTCCAGGTGGATCCGGGCCATTCAGCTGTATCGGCAAACCTCTCAAACCGCAGCAACCAGCTATCCAGATCGTCCTTCTTGTCCTGAAATGCAGGTAGCTTGGGTCTCTTGGAACTGGCGTGGTCGTCGGTCTTCTGCGCTGAGTCGTTGCCTCCACGTTGCTGGCGGATCTTCTCCATCTCCAACTCGTGGTTCATCTCCTTCTCCCGAGCCTGTCGTTCAGCCTCCTTCTCCCGAGCCTGTCGTTCAGCCTCCTTCTCCTGTCGTTGAGCCTCCTTCTCCCGAGCCTGTCGTTCAGCCTCCTTCTCCTGTCGTTGAGCCTCCAGCTGTCTTTCTCTTTCTAGGCCTTCACGGAGGTAGTCCCGTCTCTCCTGCCCAGTGAGCTCCATAGCGTCCGCTTCCTGGCTAAGCCTTCCAATAACCTCCGACATGTTGTAGATAGCTTGTCGATGATATTCTACTGTAAACTATGTAAATAAATCTAGTAATTTAGATCTGGTCCGTTCGAATATGGTCGGATCCCGGACGAGCCCCCAATATGTAACAGCTGAGGTTGTTCTAGCACGTTATAGTAGGGGGGAGTTAGTTGATCTAACTACAGCCCTTTAGAAAACGAAACTATTACAGCTGTAAAATAAATAAACACGAGATCCGACGATAGATTAAATAATACTAAAGTTTAATAACTGTATAGTGAACAATAAATTACTAGGAAGACACCAGCGAAACTAAATATCTACGCCACACAAAAGGAAACTCACTTACTCACCCCCCAACCACTCACACAGGTCTATATATATAAACATTCCTACAGAAAGTTCCCGAAATAAACGTTACCTTTGCCCTCGCACAAACTAACCAATCACGCATCAATACGTCATCAGGTTACATCACTCAAGGCCAAATCTGGCGTAAACATTCGTTTCCACCACGTTATCGAATATTCGGGAACATACTAATATTTACTGAACGAGTCAAAACACCTGACAACAAGCGAGCGAGGAAAAAACTACTCACTAGGAGAAGAAGGTCAGGTCACGGAGTACAGTACACTCTAGCGGTTGTCAAGAAGAAATGAACACATGCTCACCAGTGTAACAAGAAAACGGGGGAGGGCAAGGGATAGCTTGCAGATGCTACAGTCCGCTTTGTGTTCATGATGAATTAATTACAAGGTAGAACACCGTGAAAACGTTCCGCTGCAAAACCAAAAAGCGCCGAGTCAAGCACACTAAGTCTGGATGTTTGATTAAATTCTTTCACGATAACCGAGCATATCATGACGTCAGTAGGCCTGAAATGACAACAAGACAGAATTGTTCACCTGTCTGCAACTTTCGAAATAAATATTATTTATCATTGTCTTGTCAATACAGTGGAGTTCCTTCTCGTTTTTTCCCATGGATTTTTTAAAGAAGTTTCAGTCATATGAATGCTTTCTTCCCATCTCTTCGCGGAAAATTTTGGACTTCAGATGGTGGTATATAATTATATTCTTGTATCGTTATGTCTGTTATTTTACCTGGAAAGATTGATTATGCTTCAGGTGTTTCACAGACTAACCACAGAAATACTGGGTGTGCCCTGACCACTGGCACGACAGGTAGACAGCTCTCACGAATGGACGTAGGCTGGATAAGACAGTAATATGCGAATGGCCGCTATAATATATGCAGCCACTACACAATAACACAATAAAGGCTGTCCATCGATAAATGAGAGGCCCACAGTCTTGGGCTGTGGCCCCCGAGAAACAAAAGCTCTTTACCATTATATAGGCCTACGTACTGTAACAATAATAATTATATACATGAGAGATATAGATAATCCCTGAAGTGGTGTAAATGGTAGGGATATGAACATAGAAAAGAAACACTGTGGCCACTAGCGAGATTAAATAGGGTGAAATATGGACATGAGAGTAGAATAAAATGGATAGGATAATGTGATCGGTCCTGTATGCTGGTTTGACGACAGTTAAAACTGATAATTGTGCGACAATAAAGGGAACAAAACAAAAAGTAAACAAGTTGAAAAGTTATGTTAATGTTATTCACATTCCATGGAACCCAGGTTTTAGTTCATCAGCAGAAAACGGGAAGGGGGGGGGGGGTGAATAAGAAGAACTGATGTCTATTCTGTCAATCACAACAAGGAAACAAGAACACATTGTCTTTAACTAAACATCCCAAGTGTGAATCTATGTAATGTATGGTTGTGAGTGAAATCGTGCTGGGGCAACCCATAACGTACGTACACTCAGAGAGGGGAGGGTAGGGAGGTTGCCCATCATTGCGTATTGTATGAACAGCATAATAATTATGTCGAGGAGGGGGTGGGTGTGTGCGTAGCGTAAGTGACTAGGTGCGCTTTTCACTGATTACAAAAACCACAGAAAAACTGTGGGGTCGCAGCAATTACGCTGTCAAAATTGGACAAAAAGCAAAAGTTGTATGTAGCAAAGCCTTGCGGAAGAAATAATACCCAAACGATACAATGCAAACTAAAAGAGAAGACAGAAAATGGCCGATATTTCGGCAAGCGCCTTCATCAAGGGAAAAAAAAACACGAAAAAAACAACAACAGAAAAAAGGGAAATCGAACAGATAAAACAATCAAACAAAAAAAGATTTGATTAGGAAATGTATACAATCTAAACAGAATAAATATGTTTACTTAACCCGCGAGTTCTTGCTTGGTCAGCAGCGCAAAAGCACGTCTGCCAATTTACAATAAAGAATTTATTAAACGTTAATTTGGTTCTATTTATACGGTATGTTTTTATCAAATGTACAAGATGTATAATCTACACGTGGTTTTAAACATTTGTTGCGACTTAAACAGCCGCTAGAATGACCATTTTTGACCACACACAAAAAATGTAAAAAATTAAAAGCCTGCTTCACGATCTCAATATCTACCATTCCAGCACCCCACAAATGTCCATTTAAGGCCCATGTCTTACTGTCTGATTTACTCTGCTCGCCTCCCCCCCCCCCCCCCCCCAACGTCATTTCCTTAATTGTTTGTTTGTTTTTAACTGAAAAAAGGATCTCAATTCAAACAAAATCGAGATACTCGAGTCTTGCATTAATCTGTGCCGAAATCGTAATGGCAGATAGCCTATCAGGGAAATAAAAGACCGAATGAATACCACAACAAACTCGATCGACTCAACACAGCCCAAACTAACGTGATGAACTGTCTTCATGATGTCTTTTGATCAGGTGCTCACTTAAGAAATAAAGCAATACGATTCTAAATCATCAGAGCACAGCCTGTCATGAGCTGGCTGGATATCTCTCGAGAAAAAAACAACAATATAGATCTAGGCCTATATGCTGTGATCTCTCTGTGTTCAACGCCTACGCTGAACATTTTGACCGCGGTTTTAATGGAAATCGATACACATAAATCGACGCTGACAGGGAGCAGACGATATACTAAGAGAGATGATACTGACAAAAATTATAGATAATCAAATCAATACGGGGAAGATAAACAGCGATGTGAACAGATAAAAAATAATGATCATAGTCATGATTTGGGAGGGGGTGGTGAATCAGCGCCAGAACTAGATCTAGTACACGTAGCCCGCTCTTCTCCCACTACCAGTTACATAAAACTTTTGTTTACAATTCACGTGGGGAGGAGAAATTGCCTTGTCTTCATTTGAACCTCTTTTTTTTTTTTAATCT
>OZ007580.1:1137500-1277500 GCA_963931925.1 Onchidella celtica
GAAAAACATGTAACTGGTTAAGCAAAAGTTGTGAGTTAGCTTAAAGTCATTCTTTAGCTGCAGTTCTTGTGCTAACCTGTTGACTTGCTGACTTCAGAGTTGTAGGAGTACGTCATGTAGGCCTACCTACCTACCTACCTACCTACCTACCTACCTACCTACCTACCTACCTACCTACCTACCTGCCTGCCTGCCTGCCTGCCTGCCTGCCTACCTACCTACCTACCTAGTTGTACCCGTGATGTTTCCGTAACTAAACTTAGTGATGTCAGAAACACATTGACAGAACTTTTCAGGCCGAAAAACTGTGAATAAATACATGAAATAAACAAACACCAAAACTCTTCCTCACCCATTCACTCTCACACAGACACGTGCAGGCATCACCGTAATGTTCTCTTGTTCATACATAGTAAAGTTGTCCTCTCTTTAGCCTTCTGTCTCTTTCCTAAAGTCTTTTTTGTCTTCCCCTCCTCCTCCTTCTCTCTCTCTCTCTCTCTCTCTCTCTCTCTCTCTCTCTCTCTCTCTCTCTCTCTCTCTCTCTCTCTCTCTCTCTCTCTCCCTCTCTCTCTCTCTCTCTGTCTGCCTCTCTCTTCCACCCTCTCCCTCACATTATTTTTTACCTGCACTGATGCCACCCTCTGACACAAGGAAGTAGGCGTACATGCACTCTGACAACATCACGGCGCTGTCTTTGTCTGTCTGAGTCAGAGAGAAAAACACAAGTTGACCAGAAATGGGATCAACGTCAGAAATCTTTCCTCGGCATAGTTTTGTTGTTGTTGTTTTGCTAATGTCTCCTGGCTCTGGTATTGGGGTGCCAGTTGAGAATGTCTCAGTTTCCTGGCTCTGGTATTGGGGCGTCAGTTGAGAATGTCTCAGTTTCCTGGCTCTGGTATTGGGGCGTCAGTGGAGAATGTCTCAGTTTCCAATAGTTTCCTGTCTGTTCTTGTAAAATACAGTGTAATTTTCCTGCTGTCTTTCTTTGGTTAATTTTGTTTGTTTGGATGTGTCCAGCCCCACAAGTCAGACAGGAAATACTGTAATAGTCGGCGAGGTTTCCTCGTGCATCAAAACTGAGCTCATGTATTTTCTGTACGTTTGAGCGTTGGTAATAATGTCAGGCACAACTGATTCTACAGTACCAGAGTCTCAGTAAATAGGTCAAACAGAACATTGACATACACACAGTGAAGACAGCACTGGCTAACAGAACATTGACATACACACAGTCAAGACAGCACTGGGCTAACAGAACATTGACATACACACAGTCAAGACAGCAATGGGCTAACAGAACATTGACATACACACAGTCAAGACAGCACTGGGCTAACAGAACATTGACATACACACAGACAAGACAGCACTGGGCTAACAGAACATTGACATACACACAGACAAGTCAGCACTGGGCTAACAGAACATTGACATACACACAGATAAGTCAGCACTGGGCTAACAGAACATTGACATACACACAGACAAGTCAGCACTGGACTAACAGAACATTGACATACACACAGACAAGACAGCACTGGACTAACAGAACATTGACATACACACAGACAAGTCAGCACTGGACTAACAGAACATTGACATACACACAGACAAGTCAGCACTGGACTAACAGAACATTGACATACACACAGACAAGACAGCACTGGACTAACAGAACATTGACATACACACAGACAAGTCAGCACTGGGCTAACAGAACATTGACATACACACAGACAAGACAGCACTGGGCTAACAGAACATTGACATACACACAGACAAGACAGCACTGGGCTAACAGAACATTGACATACACACAGACAAGACAGCACTGGACTAACAGAACATTGACATACACACAGAAAAGTCAGCACTGGGCTAACAGAACATTGACATACACACAGACAAGTCAGCACTGGACTAACAGAACATTGACATACACACAGACAAGTCAGCACTGGGCTAACAGAACATTGACATACACACAGACAATTCAGCACTGGGCTAACAGAACATTGACATACACACAGACAAGTCAGCACTGGGCTAACAGAACATTGACATACACACAGACAAGTCAGCACTGGACTAACAGAACATTGACATACACACAGACAAGTCAGCACTGGACTAACAGAACATTGACATACACACAGACAAGTCAGCACTGCACTAACAGAACATTGACATACACACAGACAAGTCAGCACTGGGCTAACAGAACATTGACATACACACAGACAAGTCAGCACTGGGCTAACAGAACATTGACATACACACAGACAAGACAGCACTGGACTAACAGAACATTGACATACACACAGACAAGTCAGCACTGGACTAACAGAACATTGACATACACACAGACAAGTCAGCACTGGACTAACAGAACATTGACATACACACAGACAAGTCAGCACTGGGCTAACAGAACATTGACATACACACAGACAAGTCAGCACTGGACTAACAGAACATTGACATACACACAGACAAGTCAGCACTGGGCTAACAGAACATTGACATACACACAGACAAGTCAGCACTGGACTAACAGAACATTGACATACACACAGACAAGTCAGCACTGGACTAACAGAACATTGACATACACACAGACAAGTCAGCACTGGACTAACAGAACATTGACATACACACAGACAAGTCAGCACTGGGCTAACCGAACATTGACATACACACAGACAAGTCAGCACTGGGCTAACCGAACATTGACATACACACAGACAAGTCAGCACTGGACTAACAGAACATTGACATACACACAGACAAGTCAGCACTGGACTAACAGAACATTGACATACACACAGACAAGTCAGCACTGGACTAACAGAACATTGACATACACACAGAAAAGTCAGCACTGGACTAACCGAACATTGACTTTCTGTTCTTGTTGGTGTTGTTGTTGTTATTTTTGCTATTGTTATTGATGTTGTTATTGCAGTTAAACTTGTTGTAGCTGCTGATATTGTTCTAATTGTTGCTGTTGTTGTTGTTGCTATTGTTGTCATTGTTGTTATTGTTGTCGGTGGTGTTAATATTGTTATTGTTATTGTTACTGTTGTTGTTACTGCTGCTGATGTTGTTGTCGCGGCTGTTGTCGGTGTTATTGCTATTGTTGTTGTTGCTGTTGTTGATGTTTTTGTTGTTATTGCTCCTGTTGTGGTGTTGTTGCCTGAATGAACCTAGTGTTTGTATTTTTCACTCTCACCAAGAACACCGGCCTGAGACACACACAAACACTTGGAAATGACCACAGATGACGATGACCATTCATTGCCACTGCATTCACTGCAATAACAGAAAGAACACATCAAATCAAAATACTGTATCAGCAAACATAATACACTCACACACAACACACGCACACATACACATACAGACACACACACACAACACATAGATTGGTAATTTTCTCTTGGCAAAAGATATAATAACGGTGTTTCTGGGTCGCAGATGTATTAAAATTGTCCTCTACAGGCCCACCATACTGGGCAACAAAGAAGCTCGAGGTTATTTTACTTGCTTCCCGAGGGCGGCTATAGTCACGTATTATAATGTACATTGATTTATGCAGAAAACTCTGCCTTGCACTTGAACAACTTTTTAAAAATTATCCGCCCTCGATCTAAGACAGGTAATTTTATACAGACACGAGTGGGCAGACAACGGCAGAGAGCGCTGGTTCATAGTGAACATTGTGTAAGTGCTGATGGAGTTTGTGTGTGTGTGTATGTAAAGAAGGGGTGGGGGTGGGGGTCGGGTATCTGGTCACGTTCAAACATGTTTCCGGGTTAAGCTTCTTTTTTTAATCTCCACTTTGGAGCAACACTGAGACAGGCAAATTGTACACATTCAAAAATTAATAGGCGCCCATAAGCGCTGCATGACGGGGGGAAAAAGTTGGTCTGTTGGACGATAATAAATATCCGCAACAAACAGCAGAATCTCATAAGAGGAGTTGGTAAGACGGACTTTTTTTATTTTGTTTACACAATAAGCGACAAAACCAAGCAATAAATTTACAGTCCAGTGAGAGACACGAGTGGGAGAAGATCTGGCTTATATATTGGACAGGACTGACAACTTACAGCTAGGTGCTCGGGGCAAGGTGCTCGCCTCGCAGGCCGAAGGTACCGGGTTCGATTCCCAGTGCAGGCATGTTGGAATTTTGGGGGAAAACTTTTGTCCCTGGTTGTATGGTAGGTAGGATCGAGCACCTAGTCTTCTCGGACAAGGAAGAAAAACTCGGAGGGCCCGTGTGCACGTTGCGCGAGTTAAGGAGCTTGGCCGTTGGAAATGGAGCAGTGCAGGCCTAACAAGGCCGCTATCCGGGCAAAATTTCAACAAAAGTGAAAGAAATTAATCCCAATCGCAACAACACACAAAAACATTGACAAGAAAAATAAAAACAAGAAAATTGAGATGTAAATGCCAAGAACAGCGAAACCTCCTAAAATAAAGAGCTAAAAACGCAACTAACAGCTGCTGTCCTGGACTGTCACACGTCAACGTAATCAAAAGAAAACTGCAGTTTGTATGGCAGCTTTGTGGGCCAAGTTGGACCAAAACACGGGATGGCAATCAATTGACTGGTTTAGACATACAGAGAGAGCGCTAATGTTAGAACTAAAAGTCTGCTTTCTCTGATCAACGCCAAGAACAGCCTTGGATATTCGTTCAAAGAAACGTTACTTTCTTGAAGGTAGAACTGACCAACAATGTCACTTAGGATTCTCGTGGATCGTGGGGGGGGGGGGGGGTCACCCGCTCATGTTCTATCCACGGCCCTGTATATAAAAAAAAAATGTCCACCAAATATTACTCAGGGCGTTGTCCTATTATGCGCAGAATTTTGATTGATTTTCTTTATGAAAACCTTTGCTGTTTAAGGGCGGGCGTCAATGGAAGGCCTGGTGTGATCGAGCAGTTCTTGAAAGAAATAAACACGGGTTGAACAATCGTGAAGTCGCCATTGTTATTGACTCGGGACATAGACAGGGCGTCTTAAACTGTAGCCCCCAATAAGCCCCAACGTCTGCATACATTGTGTCAGTTCCGACATGGAGTGCCAGACGTGTGTCCTCTCTTGATTATTAAATATCTTCTTTCTTCTCACTCTCTAACCAACCCCCCTCCCCCCTCCATTTTTTTTCTTCTGAAGGCCTGGAGTTCGCCCCCCCCCCCCACCCACCCACCCCATAAACTAGAATAAGTTACCCAGCCAGCAGCACCCCTAAGCCAGTCCGACCTAGATTTCCCTAGGGTTGGTGGCATTGTCCTGAGGGCAGGTTCCCTACATCAAACCTACGTGGACCTGATGTGGTAACCAGCGGATCTAGGTAGGAACGATGTGGTTCCTATGGGAAAACATGACGTCAGTACTACGCGTAGGATTTCCGTAGGGTGGATGAGGGAGGGGGGGGGGGGCTGGGTAGTTTGAAAACAGAGGAAAGACGAAAAATATTATTGCACCCCGGCCCTCTCCCTTTTCCGCCTAATATGTCGATACTTACGGCTTGTCATCAGGATAAACACTACAGTATGTTAAAAATAATTGTAATTTTTTGTCGTTACATTTTCATTTTCTCGATTCTTTTTCTTCCCCTCAAGCGTTCTTTCTCTCTCCCGTGCTATGTGTTTCCTTCTATATTTATACATTCCTTACAACCCTTGCACTGTTCCCCACCACAATGCGTCATAAGCGTATTTCGAAGATGAAATTATAGTTGGGGACCATCATATGTATCTGTTTCTCCACCATTTACCACTATCTTATCAAACATGACAGTGGTGGTAAAAAAAAACCAACAACACCGAAACAGCAACAACGACAACAACAACTGCAGCATTTTGCCCTGTCAGAGAGACTTCCCCGTCAGCTCCCCCCACGATCACTGTTGAAAATTATATATATATATCACCATTACGTATTATTTTTGATCTGAGAGGGACAACTCAGAATTTGCTTGGATTTTATGTCTTTATTTCTTAGTTGTTTTTCTTTGATTAGTAAGCGTTTCCCAGCAATATGAGTGACGTATTGGTTACATGATTTTGTCGTCATTGATTTGTGGAGCTACCAAGATGGTGGCCACGGGGAAAATGTGGAATAGACTAATAGAGTTTCTGTTTGCATTGACTCTCTTTGTTTGCATTGACTCATTGTTTGCATTGTTTGCAACTGGTTCAGAAAGTTTTTAAAATCACGTTCATTCTTTTGCCGGAATATACGATCTACTCTTTTCCCGACATTTAGAAAATAGCATGGCCCCTATTTTACATGCTATGAGAATCCTCGAACTTCCAAAGGGATCTTGCGCTCTTCAACATTCTACGAGTTTTCTGTACTCTAGGCGGAGCTCGTTAACCTCTCGGGTTGCGAACACAGGTCGGTCTGTTCTGTCCTCCACACGAAGGTGAGACGATCAGTGCTGGAGGTTTCCTACTGGCCCCAAGTTGATCTATTCTGTGACAGATTTCCACGACAAACTACCAGGAGGTAAAAGAATTTTTTTGTTTTTTTATTTCTGGAAATTTGAGCAAGATGTCTAAGATGTTTTTTCCTTAAATTTAACAATTTTATTTTCCTTGGAACAATTATTTGCCGTCCCGTTTGGTCAGTTCCAGGACTGGGGTTAGTTCTAATGGGCCCCACACACGTAAGGATCTGGCCTCGGATCTGGCCCCGGATCTCCAAAACCGTCGAAAATCGTTGCGTGTGTGGCCGATTTCATGGGGCCGGGCCCGGGGTGCGGCACGGGGCCAGAAATTTAGGCTCTGCCATATATTTTTCCATCGGGCCGCAGGTAGAGGGGAGTGGTGGGGTAAAAATAAATAATTTTTTTTTACATTTTTGCTTTTTTGACCCCAGATTCGTAATCAGCGTCAAATTTACCATGTATTTGATACAAAACACCGGTGCCGGTACGATGTTTAATTAAAATTTTGCAAGACAATTTATTGTTCTGTCACCCGCCTAGTACTACACTACTACTAGGCTAGACAAGGGAGTGTCTGTCACTCGTATCCCGTGCGTATGTAGTATGTTGTAGTTCATTTTGCTAACCTAGAGAAGAGTCAGTTGATTTTACACTGTCTAGAAATATTGTGTGAAAATGGCTTCGTAGTCAAAAGAAAGGACATTGCAATTTATTGAACTATAATTATACATGTAATGACTGCCTGTAGAGAGTGAAAAGCAAGGATTCCTCCAACAAGATAAAGAGGGAGAAATCCTAGGCATGTCAATTTTACTGTTCATGAGACTGTTCATGAGAGGAAATGGCCGATCTCATCACAGTGTCCTGCTTTTCTATTAAATGAGTTAAAAGGTTCAACAATCCCATGTAGGTTCCTTCATCCATACGCAAGGAGTTGTAAAAGTCACCAGGATACAACCGCAACTTATTGAGAAGATTGGTGTGGGTGAAGGTGTAGAAGCCATTGTTTGGACCAGAAAGTCCTATTTTTCGCCCTACATTTTTTCTTTTCATTAGCAGAGAATAGACAATTAGTCCACAGACAACCTTTCGTTCGTCTGTCGGCACTGAGTTCATGAATGAGCCTCTAGATCCAGTGTCGATTCGGCGACTAGCTAAAGACAGGCAGTGATTTTAATTTGGCGCCAAAAAAATACCTCCAGGTGTGGCTGCTGCGTGTGGGTTCAAAACTAACCCCGGGCCAGGCCCGAGGTGAGGCGCGGTGCCTGGTTTCCATCCATTGGCTCGTACGTGTATGGGGCCCTTTAGATAGAATGTTAGTATAAGATTCTGTACCTGAATAATTTCTGAAATGATAATCAGTATATAACAACATTAATACTGTCTATATTATGAAACGTCAAAAGTGAACATGCATCAGTATTCACACAATTGCAGATAACACATTTTCTTTTCATAAGCGTATGGAACCTACCCATAGTGGAAAGTGAGACGCCTAAATCGAGCATCGTTGCTGTCCCCTAAGACTGTAATAATGCATAAATTCAAAAAAGCTATTTTTGTACATGTTCAACTACATTCAAATCCGCTTCCATTGATTTTGGTTCTAGCCGAAAAATAATCGAATAACAAACTTTCAAAAAGCCGTTGTTACTGACCAGTAGTGTTAAAGTAAAACAGTTTTTTGTGTCTCCTGAAAAGTACTCAAAACTAGTTAGTATAGATTTAGGGAACTGTGACGTAATGTATTTTATGAATAGCCTTTTATTGAAATGTTTCTAAAAAAAACGTCTCTGAAAAATAATAATATTCAACTGGCAGACACCCTTCAAAACCAATCTATGTTCATAAATGCACAACTTTACGACACTGCTGCTCGCCTCTCCCTACCTCTACTTTAATCGCAATTGTAAAACCTTTAGATTTCCTACACTTACTGGGACTTTCGGGGTCTGTTGTCTTGAATTCCTCCAAGTGCTAGCAATTGTAATAAAATGCTACTTTTATTTTTATCTGTCCCTTACGACTGCAAACGACATTTTCGAAGGAAATTTTGTTCCTTGTTCACTAAATAACCTGCCTGATGCATTGACTGTCAAAACTTCTACAGTTGCATATAATTTTGTTGTTATTGTTTTTTTTAAATTTTATTTTGATGAAGTAGACGGGTTGATCCGTACAGCGCCGGCCCTATCATGAAAACCTCACAAATGTAGTGGCACAACTGTGGATCACAACTCTTTTTTGCCAAATATTCTATGAACTTGAAGGATTTTTTTTTGGTCTATTGTGGAATTTGGCGCCAAATTTGGTACTCGTGTACCAAACTTGCGTCCTAAGCACCCTGCTGTATGGCTCAGAGACATGGACCACCTACTCCAAACATGAAAGATCCCTCAACTCCTTCCACCTGCGCTGCCTACGCAAAATTCTCAAGATCAAGTGGCAAGACAGGATCTCAAATATCGAAGTTCTGAGCCGAGCCAACATTCCATCAACTCAGGCTCTCCTAGGCAAAAAAAGACTGCGGTGGCTTGGACATCTCCACCGTATGGAAAATGATCGCATCCCCAGACAAATTCTCTACGGGGAACTTGCTACTGGCAACCGACCCAGAGGTAGGCCACATCTGCGATTCAAAGACACTTGCAAGGTCACGATGAAAGCATTCAACATCGACCCCAATGAATGGGAGAACCTTGCAAGTGATCGAAGCAGATGGAGACAAAAATTGCGCAGTGGCACGCTCGCAATAGACTTCAAGGCAAAAGAAACATACCTGACAAAACGACAGAGGCGGAATGAAAACACTCGCCAAAGTGAACCCAAAAGACTGACCTGCAATCACTGCCATCGCACTCTCGGGTCAAACATTGGTAGAATAAGCCACGAGAGAAGCTGTCAGTCAAAGTGAAAGTGAATATTCTAGCTGCTAAGACCGCCTGTAAAGACGCTAAAGGCCATATACATTGTGGAAATATTTAGGATGTCATATATTTTTACTAAAATTGTAAGTAAGATTGGGAATAAAGTCCTATTTTTTCCCCCTTCACCTGGCAAATAAGTTCTTCGCTGGCTCTTGTGCGATTGTGCTGAATGGCTCAACACTTGATACTATTTGCGCGGCCGAGCTAGTTTTAGACTGAACCCATTGATGAAGACATAGCCAGACCGCGGTGTTCACCTCAACAGGGAAGAAACAAACATAATTGGGAATTGTAGACCAAAAAAAGGCGCGCGGGGGAGGGGAGTGATGGCAGTAGGTCGGTAGAATGAATCTGTGATATCCTGAATGTTCTAGTTTTAATTTTAACAAACAAAGACTCACAAGAGTATCTCGCAGTCCTTCATAGTCTTTGAATAAATTGATTGGCTGATCCTGTCAACCTCAATACATTACACATTGAACACTGAACACCCCCTCCCCCTCCCCCCTCCTCCCCCAAAAGTTGTTTTCCCAAGAAATGTGTCCTCCCCCCCCCCCCCCAAAGTCATTTTTCCCCAGAAAATATGTCTTTCCCCCCACAGTGGCCAACAGTAACAATGGGCTGCAAGAGTTCCAAAACCAACACAGATAATGACACGACAGTTCAGGGGGAGGAAGCAGGGCAGAACCAGCAAAGACCAGATTTGTCTTCTCCTGACCATGGCGATGTCACCTTTGAACTTTTCATTGGTTCCCCTTTCAATGGTGGTCGATTCAGAGGTTGGTCATTCATATTTTTGTCCAATTCCTTTCCCCTCACCTTACTCAAGTTCCAGAATAATTTTTATTGTATTTTCTGGTTTCTTCTAGACTTCTCTACGTCCATCTTTTCACATGTTTTTCACTCTTTTCCCTTGTTTGTTCTTTAGAGATTTTCTAATCTTTTTCCTTCACTGCTGCATTCCTCTTATCTTTCTTTCCGTCTTTCCCATAATTATTGTTTTCATTCTTTCATTTCTAATATAAACTAACTATTTTCTCAGGTTAAGCGTGTCATTGTTCAGTGTGTTAGTATTCACATCATATTCCTTTATTCTTTCTTTTTTTTTTCTTCCCTGGCAGTTTTTATTCTAATAAAAAACAATCTGCAATATTTGTTGTTCACTTTCGGGTGTACGAGATGCTGGTCAATGTATCTCTGTGTTCACTATGTATACTGTGTTCTGTATACAGCCATGCTTTCATACAGTATCCGCTCTGTCCATTCATTCATTCGTTCATTCATTCATCCTTTCATTCATTCATTCTTTCATTCATTCATTTTTTTAATTCGATTGTTCGTTCGCTCTCCCTTTAATTCGCTGTTCCTTCATTCTCGCACCTTTCTCTCCTTCCTTGTTTCGTTCATTCATTCATCCATTCTTCTATTCATTCACTTACTCATTTATTCATTTATCTAACCTTAGTTTATCATTTATTTATCCCCAGATTCACCGATATGATCGAGCGACGCCTATGACCCGTGGGAGAAGTGAAAGCAGCTGACGACTCACTTTTCTTTCTCACATTACTGTAAAATCATAATCTGAGTTGTTGTGATCCTTATATATACCTTAATTAAATACTATAATTGTCGCATATTTTTGTCCACTGCTTGCCACACATATTGCTTAATTCGTTATTAGTGAAATTGTAATTACTGTTTTCTTTCTCGTTTTCTAAGTGACACTGAGGGACATTCACACTATACAGTTTAACATATTACATTAATTATCTTCCCATCATCAGCCATGAAATAAATCTCATCATTAAACGTCATCTAGAAATTGATATTTTATAAATATTCTTGTCTGTTCTGTGTAAGTGAAAACCAATGGATGATTGTTTATTGCTTGGAAGACAAAATTATCCTGCTGGAGTTCGTATCCACGAATGTCTGAAAGACTGATGTCGGACTGAGACAAAACTGTCCTGAGTTTGTTTTGACCCAAGCCAGACATTCTTTGAAGCATCACCCATTGAGTCGAAACTGTTTGATCTTGGCTTGGCTTGATGCAAGGGGGAAAACCCACAAATGTAAAGGTTCATAGCAGTGGCGTAATTTGCCAAGAAAATGCGTGAGTTTTCACGATATTTCTTGACGTGATTTTGTTCATTTTGTGACAAACCATGGTTGACTGCTGTAATGAAAATTGTTTAAGTTTAAGTACAGTTTTGTTCTAATACAAAGGAACTGCGTTATAATTGTGAAATATTTCAAGTAACAGTAAAATCTGTGGCAGAAAACCCATTTGCACGGAGTTGTCAGTCCAGCTGATTTTTAAAAAACACTCAGTCTTCCATCAGGCAAAGTTTATATAGTTCTATTATAAAACAGCCTGAACAGGCATGTGTAAACTTGTTGAAATTCACCCTTTTGAGATTTTGTGGAAACTGTGGAGTTTTTTAAATAACTATCCAAATATGCGATATGAAAAATAAATTGAAGATGAAATTGAATGTTACGATTTTAGTGTTTCCAGTTTCAAATTCTCTGTTTAACCGTTTGTTCTAAATGATTTTATATATTTATTTTTTTTTACTTGGAGTCATTGGGTTACCGGTCAAGAGTGATTCGGTGCCCTTTTCCCATACAGAATCCATCTGGGAGAGGCGAGGGAGGGGGAGGAGGAGGAGATAGGAAGAGGAGGAGACGGAAGGAGGGGGGGGGGCAGCAGAAGCAGGTTAATCCCTAGCAAAGCCGGGTGTTGGGGGGGGGCAGCAGAAGCAGGTTAATCCCTAGCAAAGCCGGGTGTTGGGGGGGGGGCAGCAGAAGCAGGTTAATCCCTAGCAAAGCCGGGTGTTGGGGGGGGGGGGGCAGCAGAAGCAGGTTAATCCCTAGCAAAGCCGGGTGTTGGGGGGGGGGCAGCAGAAGCAGGTTAATCCCTAGCAAAGCCGGGTGTTGGGGGGGGGGGCAGCAGAAGCAGGTTAATCCCTAGCAAAGCCGGGTGTTGGGGGGGGGGGCAGCAGAAGCAGGTTAATCCCTAGCAAAGCCGGGTGTTGGGGGGGGGGCAGCAGAAGCAGGTTAATCCCTAGCAAAGCCGGGTGTTGGGGGGGGGGCAGCAGAAGCAGGTTAATCCCTAGCAAAGCCGGGTGTTGGGGGGGGGGCAGCAGAAGCAGGTTAATCCCTAGCAAAGCCGGGTGTTGGGGGGGGGGGCAGCAGAAGCAGGTTAATCCCTAGCAAAGCCGGGTGTTGGGGGGGGGGCAGCAGAAGCAGGTTAATCCCTAGCAAAGCCGGGTGTTGGGGGGGGGGGCAGCAGAAGCAGGTTAATCCCTAGCAAAGCCGGGTGTTGGGGGGGGCAGCAGAAGCAGGTTAATCCCTAGCAAAGCCGGGTGTTGGGGGGGGGGCAGCAGAAGCAGGTTAATCCCTAGCAAAGCCGGGTGTTGGGGGGGGGGCAGCAGAAGCAGGTTAATCCCTAGCAAAGCCGGGTGTTGGGGGGGGGCAGCAGAAGCAGGTTAATCCCTAGCAAAGCCGGGTGTTGGGGGGGGGGGCAGCAGAAGCAGGTTAATCCCTAGCAAAGCCGGGTGTTGGGGGGGGGGCAGCAGAAGCAGGTTAATCCCTAGCAAAGCCGGGTGTTGGGGGGGGCAGCAGAAGCAGGTTAATCCCTAGCAAAGCCGGGTGTTGGGGGGGGGGCAGCAGAAGCAGGTTAATCCCTAGCAAAGCCGGGTGTTGGGGGGGGGGGCAGCAGAAGCAGGTTAATCCCTAGCAAAGCCGGGTGTTGGGGGGGGGGGCAGCAGAAGCAGGTTAATCCCTAGCAAAGCCGGGTGTTTGGGGGGGGGGGCAGCAGAAGCAGGTTAATCCCTAGCAAAGCCGGGTGTTGGGGGGGGGGCAGCAGAAGCAGGTTAATCCCTAGCAAAGCCGGGTGTTTGGGGGGGGGGGGGGAGGGAGATAATAATTATACTTATGCAATATGATGATGCCTGGTGATACTTAAAACTGCGGGAGGACTTGACAATACCTGGGGATCGCAAAGGGAGAGAATGTGACTCGCAACTCTGAGAACCACTGACTTAAAAGTTTTACTCTCAGAATAGTATGATTCCATCTGTGTCCTGCACCAGATGATGTTTTAAATCCGCCATTGTGACATTCATTTGTCAGTTTTCACAACAGATAAGGACTGGTTGCTCTGTTCTAATATGGGTGCCGGCCTAAGACCATTCGGAGAAGTCGGGAAAAGGTATAATTTACTTAACGATTGTATACCACTACGACCAGTACTACTACTACTACTACTACTACTACTACTACTACTACTACTACTACTACCACTAGGAGATGGAAAAGAGAAAGAACCCAAACAAGATGGTCTAGAGGCAAGGTGCCCGCCTCTCATGCCGAAGCTACTGGGTTCGACACCCGGTCGGTGCAGGCATGTTGGAATTTTTTATTGTAGGTAGGATCGAGCAACTAGTCTTCTCTGATAAGGACGAAAAATTCGGAGGCCCCGTGTGCACGTTGCGCACGTTAAAGATACCTTGTCAGTCGGACATCGAGAAGGGCAGCCGTCCAAAATTGAATAAAATTTATCCCTACCATCCCCCCTCAAAAAAATTTTTGAACAAAAAAATTGTCGACCGGCGCTGCACTGTGGCGACGACGTGTTTGCTCCAGTTGTAACTGGGCTGCAGTGACACTAAGGCAAATTTCCCAAATGGGATTCAAGAAGTACACAAAATACAAAAAAAAAAAACAACAACAAACAAACAAACAAAAAAACAACAACATTTTCTTAAAAGCTATGAATGATTAACAGTCTAATCATTAGATGTAAAATCTAAATGCAGTCATTGCCCAAAGCAAAGGAACGCATTATCTTCAGTTCTTCAGTTTGGAAGAAGTTTCAGTAATAAGCCTGGTGAATGAACATTGGAATGTTTCAAAACTGATATGGAAAATTGTATCCTGCGTAAGTATACCGGAGATCTGATCTGCTGAAATGTTCACTTTCAGTGTCTGAAAACTGACTGTTCAGATTATAGTTGGAACTTATCAGACGTGAAGACATGAAGGAGACTACCTTTTTTGTGAAAGACTATATAACTTCATTACATCTTGAATGAAGACTTAAAAACAAACAAACAAATCAACAACAAAAATATCTCTCTATATATAACAGCACTTTTCATCGGGGGATCTTGTTAATAAATAGGCGGTACCGGTAGGAATAAATATAATGATTCTGTCCTTACACATCACGACAGTGCATTTCTCTGTCCTAATCTATTTAACATAATAACATCAACCCCCCCCCCCTCCCCAACACACACACACAAACAAACCTCCAACAACAACAAGAAAGTAACCAAATAATTATGGTTTTGTTTGTACAGTAGAGTTAGGTTATACCTAGGGTAATGTTTAGCTGATTGGCCACACAGATTTCTTCCTTTCTTTCCTTTCTTTCTTCCTTCCTTTCAATCTTTCTTTCCTTCCTTCTTTCTTTATTAGTGTCCACCCTTAAAATGCTTGAAAGTGCTACCATTAATAGGACACACAACAATGTTGTTTACTACTATGTAAACAAACCGTGACGAATGACATACGATGTCTAACTTGAGATACGTGGAATTGAGCAAGAGGAATTTGGACTGTTGATAACAAAGAGCTCGTGTTTCATAACAAATCCAGGTAACCAAGACCGAGGACTAGTTTCTATAGTCTCCGCCTTTCCTCTACTCAACTGGTGGACGAACTGGAAAAGAACTGGAGAGGAATAGCTAAAAAGACATACAGGCCTCAGAGTGTTTAGTGTCTTTCACCCTGCATTGATACAGAGGTCACAGGGAGATGCAATAATTTGTATAAGTTTTAATTTAGCAAGAGCAAAGTCCAGCAGGAAATAAATGACTGTCATTCCCAGCACATTCCAGTAGCACTCGTGTCTGACCGAGAGAACTGCGGACTTACTGGAGAGATCCAATAAAACTACTGTGAACTGTGTCTAATGTAATCAATGGATCTCCAGTTCGGTTTCATTTCCAATCAGATGACCCTACACTCTGAAGGTGTTTATCTAACAGCGCCGGACAACTGACTTAGTGCATGACTGGGGAATCTATCATGTTTGTTATCAGTTAGGCCTAGGTGCAGATTTATTGGGAGGAGAGATAACTGAATTATTATACAGTCGTCCTTATCGTAGTATTTGGGGCCGACTGCCTTCGACTGGGGCTCCCGAGAAACCACAGAACTTTCCTCCTTACCATATCGGTAATACAGGAGTTTTCAACTCAGGAGTCTCCACCCCCAGGTGTGGAGTGGGGTGGGCTGGGTGGGATCACCAAAACATATTTTACGGGACCGACAGTTAAATTTCTCGGACGAACTGGGTTCATCTATGGCTACATTTTCCTTCCTGCTGTCTCACTTTCTGTGTGTAGCTATCCGTTTTCCCCTTGGCCAAAAAGGGTTAACCCTCTTTGCCCTTGGCTTTGTAATTAGACATCGCGCCCCTAAAGACATAAATTTTCTTATCCTCTTTCTTTCTCTCTCTCTCTCTCTCTCTGTTTGTCTCTACGTCAGTTTGTCTGTGAATGTGTGTGTGTGTGTGTAACCCTCTTCCCTGTGTGTGTATGTTTGTATGTTTAACACGAGAAAAGGCAGATGAACGGGGGGGGGGGGGGAGAAGGTGTCTCGGGTGATGATTTGAGATTTGAAAGAGATCACGAAGCAGAGCCATAGATTTGTAGTAAATCTATGAGCAGAGCACAATGTATTTTGTTTCGGTAACTTTTCGATTAAGCTTTTTTTATGCACTTCAGTTTGTGTTTTTTTATAAGAAAGAGTTCTTTATGTTTACAAGATGGCAGCCAAGCTGAAGAAACGGGCACTTGCTGAATTTAGTCATGTGGTAACGGTAAGTTTACCCTCTTTCTCGTTCCGTCTTATTTAGGACAAAGATTTCAATTTATGCACTTTGACAGGCCTGAAATGATCCCTCCGATTGGCTCTGACAAGTTGGAAAGGATCGTCACCAACCTACCGGCTATCCTTGTCTTGTCATTTTTTTGTGTTGGTGGCATCCTTTCCATTAATATCGAAAGTATTAATTAGCCTGGATTAGTGGTGCCGGCGTCCAGTCAAGGTAAATCTGATTTCTCTAGTCTCCAAATCACAACGCATCAACTTTGGCCTTCATTGTGGTCTGCTTGTCTGATCTGTATTTGGGAAGACTGATTACAGTACAAATGGCCTATGCCTATTATAGGCCTAGATCTCACCCTGTTTCTTTTTATAAGTTAGGTAGTCCAAACTGATTTTTACTTTTTATCACAACTCACCAGTTGTTGTCTAATCTGGTGGAGCTTTCTTATCTAAGAATTTTGATACCAAATTTGTCATTCTGGCTTGAAGGGTTTGAAAGTTATTGGCATTTTCAAAAGTGAGAAAACTCCTCGAATTTGCTACCTTTTGCAGATTGCACAATAGTCCAACTTTGACAGCCCATAAAATGGCTGTTTATTGAGTCACAGCATTAAAAACTATCAGTTTCCAAGTCAAGGGGGTGTACATTACGCTCAATTTTTTTAGAGGGGTACAAGTATAGCATAAGCATCTCATTTTACTTTTTTTAATCATCAAACATCATCCGACGTCAATTTGTGTGAACTCTTATAAGGGAGACAAAAAGAATATTTTTATTTTTTTTAAATTGAAAATTAGGTCAACCGCGTTGCCATTGATTGACTTACCACTGAGTGTCAGAAAAAGATGACGAAATTAAGCTTTGGGTCGGTCTATAATTATAAATACAGTCGGCGCTTTGCGCTGAAACATGCCCTAAGTCTAATTTTGGCACATCCTGAAAATACAAGGGCTGAGGTTCATTTGCGTATAATTTTGATTCTGATCTATTAAAGTTTCCGCCAGTTTCCCTATCAACAAACTTTTCAACAAACGATTTTTAAAGGAATTTCAACTTAAAACAGGATGAAAAATACATTGAATTAAACCTCATTTATCTGGCTTTCTGTGTAAGTTATTTTCAAACATGTGTGCTACATCGGCACGACTCTCCGCTGTCCTTTGTTATGAGGGGGTCAAATCGGTAAAGAGTGCGGCTCGGGGCAAAAACGGCAAGACTGTGTCTTGTTCAAGCAATAAAAACACATGGCTACACACATTAAACAATACAAAAGATAATATACTTTGACAGAGGAAGACTTGAATTTTATTTTGATGTAGGATACACGCCGTTTTACATAAACTCACAGCAGTAGTATCTTTGTAATGCTGGCCTAAAATTATGTCAAAACGGAATTTCGCCCCTTCAGCGGGGCAGTTTGGACTACCTATTATGAGAAAAATCATTTAAGTCCATTTCCTTTTAAGTTTTTTTTTTTTTTTTTAAACACGTTTTGACGTAGATCAAGAGCTGTTATTAAATTTTTACTGTCTTTCAAGAACGTCTTATTCAGTAGAATCTACCTTAACAGGAACAGTGGCCATAATAGGCCTATATTACTTTATTAGGGGTCTCAAGCAAGCTATATATCTATCCTGGCACATGAATGATGAACATTTGGGCAGATCTGGCTTTGCAGAATCCATGTCACACAGAGTGAGATCTGGAGAAGAAGAAGTGGCAGAGGTTTAAGCAGGTATATCCCAGGCAGCACCAGCTGCTTTCGCCAATATTTGCTAAATATTGACAGCACCACTACCAATATTCACTTGTTAATTTCTGTTTTGATCGCTGAAAACTTTCCATTGCCATATAAAGCATTTTTAAGTTTTATTGTGTAATTACCATGCATCTTTCTTTTTTTGTATATTACAGGAAGAGCCACAGCCTGTGAAAAGATTACGGCTTATTCAGCGCTCAGTAGCTCCATTTGTCTCCCTGAATTTGTCAGCTGCCAGCACAGCTCAAGAGGTTCTGTTTTTGTTGTTGAAATTTGAGGAAAACATTCCGTCTGATAAAGATGGAGCCGAGTCAGTGTATAATGAACTATCAGAGCACCTCTCTGGAGAACGTGATTCAATTGTGCGCTGCAAAATAATATCACTGTATGGCCGGTTGGCACTCGTTCCTGGATTCAACATTCAGGTGTTGGCAGATGATTTACTGAACAGGATTAACTCTGAAAGTTTGTACATTTTCTGATTTTTATTTAATTCTTTTGTATTTAGAAGTATTTTAAATGTTTGTCATATTTTCAAATCAGACAAAGAGAGTTAGTGCAAGTTACATTTATAATAATTCAAATTCATCTGTGGTGTGAAAAGATTAAAAAAAAAACAAAAACAAAACAACATGGCTAGTCATTGAACAAGTTAGTGGCTGGTCTTGGAAATGATGACTTCTGTTGTGA
The DNA here is from genome assembly GCA_963931925.1 of Onchidella celtica. Taxonomy (NCBI): domain Eukaryota; kingdom Metazoa; phylum Mollusca; class Gastropoda; order Systellommatophora; family Onchidiidae; genus Onchidella; species Onchidella celtica. Next base: position 1,156,248 of record OZ007580.1, read on the forward strand.
CCTAGGTCTTCACTCATAATTGGACATAAATTACTAAAATACAAACTAACATTATGGGCTTTGTTTAAAGATAAGCTAAGTAGTGAATTATTTTAGGTCATGAAATGTTTTTGAATTTATGAGTTTTTGTTTTACTTTCTCTTCTTATTGATTTTTTGTTTTCCTCAGCCTCCCATAAAGTCCTGGGTCAGTTGTTCATGTCAGTGAAATCTGTGAGTCAGACTTTTTCTTCCAGCAGCCCATACATCCAGCGATTTATGCGGGCAGCTTTCAAGGTATGGGTTTTACAGGCTGTTTTTAGTGAGTTACTTGGAAAAAGCAAGAGAAGAATTTTCACAGGTTGTAAACACAGAAATCCAATGGTGAAATCTCCCTCTGGGGGCATAAATTTGCTATTACTTGTTTTCTTTTTTTCTCTTTGATCCTCCAGTTTTGCTAGGGCGACGAAATAATTTTAGTGACTAAATGTTGTGAATAAATATCTGAGAAATATTTGTCATTGGCTGTCTGCAGAATGTGTCCCATGCTAATCATCAAATCAGGAGTAGTTGCCTACAGTTGATTGGCTGTTTGGCATCATGTGAACAGCAGAGGAAGGATACCCCAGCGTCACCTGACTGGCCAGTATCCATACAGGAGGTGTTAACAAGATACATTAGTGATGGTGACCCACGCGTCAGATGCAGCGCTTTTGAAGCCATGGTAAGTTCATTGATAATTAATAATAGACAATATTTATTTGTTATGTGGTTTGTACTAGTAACAACAAAAAATTATTTGTCATTGTGTTGTTTGGCTCCAAATCTTTCAGAATCATGAATAGATCAGCACCATTTTACTTGCAGCAGCTTTCAATATGTAAATTTGTGGAAAGATGTAGGTGTTTACATATACGGTTTTCAGTTATAATAGGAGAACTTTCAACAAAATAGATTGTAGAATAAAGTTCATGTTTTTAATGAAAGAGGGTTAGCTTATATGAGTCAGGGGATGGAACCTAAGTCATGACCACATACTTCAATTTTTTTTGTTTTTTTTTTAGTTTTTCATTCTCATTTCACTTTTTCCTCCAGCTGTCCCTTCACAACAGTGGTCAACATTTGAATCTGTCAGTGTACCAACAAGCCTGCTCTGCCCTCTCAGATGACTATGAAGGGGTCAGACTGGCAGCTATGCAGTTGATTTGGGTTCTCAGCCATCTTTACCCTGAAAGGTACAAAATTAATATTAGAATATTAAAAAGTAACAGCCTCATGCGTTGGTACTACTCACAGTTATTTTTTGTTTGTAGTCAGTTGTCCTTTAGTTTTCTGTATCATAATTAGCCACAAATCAGAGAAACTTGCCATATTTCTGATGCTAAAGTTAGGGAACCTTCACACATGATGCATTTGACTTTGGTTTTTAAAATTTTTTTTAATGATTTGTTAAATCTTGTCTTTGATAATTAAAACGGAGTAGAAGCCATTGAGTTTGGAAATTGAGCTGCTAATGTGTGGACAATTGGTCAGTGGCAAAAAAAAAAATCTTTAACATGTTACTCTAATTTTTTCTCTAGCCCAGTGCCAGTGAGTGACTCTTCAGAAGAGCTTCGCCTAGTTGATGATGCTTTTGCCAAGATTTGCAGTATGGTCACGGATATCTCAGTCAAAGTCAGAGTGAGAGCATCTCAGCTTCTTGTAAGTTGATGTCAGTATGAAGCCTGGAGTTTCTGTCATCACTGCCACTAAAATGAGTTTGTAAACATGACATAATTTGTTCAAACTTATGATATATTGTGATTGAAATGTTGAAAATTATCAGGGATTGTTGCAGTGTTCACAAAATTGGTAACTGTGAAAAGTTTTCTACTCTATAGTTTTTTTCGTTCTAAGTCTTGAGATAAGACTGCACAAGCTTATCAAATTATCAACAGTTTACTATCTCAAAGATGCAAATTCTCTGGAAAAGTAGGGATTTCTGGATTTTTCTTTTTTTTTCTGAAATTTTCAAATGACGAATGTAAAGTAAATAAGAGGGGAAACCATTTCAAATTTTTGCATCAAGGTTTTGTTACTTTTATATTATGTTGACTGTTGTGGTAAATTGCCATGTTGGGCATAACAAATTGTTCATGTCTAACTTCAATAAGATCATACCTGAGACCTTTGGGAATTAGACATAGATCATTTCAGTGATATTCCTTTACCAGTTGAGGGTTCAGAATGATTTTCTGTAAGAGTTGTCATGTGATATGTATGAGATTATGTAAAGTGTGCTTAAATTCCAGGGATCACTTCATCTTGTCAGCCCAAGATTTCTGGAACAAACTCTGGATAAAAAACTCATGTCACAACTAAGGGTAAGTAAACACCTCATGATCTCTTTTAGTAATTATACAACTGGTTATGTTTTGTTTATGATTGAATTCTAAAGTATGCAATTTTTTCACCTATTTCTTTTAAGTCTTTGCCCATTTGGAAGAAAGAACAGTTTAGTTTGTCACATTCAGTGTTTTGTATTCTTTATCTTTGAATAATAAAAAAAAAGTTAAGGGGCATCTGGATGAGATAAGGCCAATTTAAGCTAAAATTATCAATTTTCAAAATTGGGTGCAAACTACTTTATTATCTGTAGAATTGATAACATGAAGATGAATCCATTTCATAGTAAAAAGCCTGGAAAGGTAAAAAGGTGTTTGAGGAACCCACGCCCCTCGGAGAAAATCAAGAATTAGCCATCTTTTGGTCTAAAAAGCCTTCTTTTTTTTTCGTGGAATGGTGATTTTATAATCTTAAAATTTAAATAAGCATTGAAGTCAGGACCCTGTAATTTGGCAGGGACTTAGAGATATGATTACAGTGATGAACTATATACTTTTTGTAGACTTTGGTATCTGATTTTCATGTTACAGCAAGTTGCCTGTGGATCTGACCTGTAATTTCAGAAAAAATTGAAATGACAATTTTTAAAAATTCAAAAAAAATATTTCAGACCAGTGAAAGACTTTACAACTAGACAGTTCCTTGTAGGATCATTTGAACCATCATAATCGAACAGAATTTTGGTGCAAACTCGCATAAAATTAGAAATTTTAAGATTATAAAACCATGTGTTAACAGTCCAATGTGGCTGCCATTACCATGGCAACGAAGAATGAAAGTTCAAAATCAGTTCATAAAAACACACATATTGTTATACCAAATTAATAGTTTATCATGCTAATACACTTAAACAAAAAGACCAACTAAGAAATTTTGTTCTAGCACCAGGATGCCTCCTTAAATTAGTTGCATGAGCTTCTGAGCTTTCCATTTCTTCTGTTGCAGAAATCATACAAAAGAAGTGCTTTCTCATCAGTATCATTTTAGTTTCTATCAGTTCTGCATTAATTTCTTGATAGTTACAACCCGACTTCAGATTGAATGTTGTGAAGAGGATTGATGTGAGATGAAGACTGTCCATAGAGATGTACTTGCTAATGCAGTGGTGTGTGTTTACTCATTACTGTAGATCTTTGTTGAAAGCGGCTGGCGATCTTAGGCATTTGTAACTATCTTGTTGTTGTTTTTTCCTGTTCCTGCTTTTTCTTCTTATTTTTGCCTGGTTTTCTCTTCTTCTGACTTTTTGTTCTTCTTAAGCTGAGTGATAGGGCTATCGAAGTTGTAGCCCTGCACCTTTTCACTCTGAGCCGCAAGTCCTATCGTGGTAATGGTATTTGCCTCATGCTGTGTACTGCAAAGCATGATTGCAGAGAACTGAGTTTGTCCATTAGTATTGTCATAAAGAAAGTCAGGATGTACAAAACTTCAGCATGGACAGGGGGAATAATAACTCAATTAGAGGTATGGAGAGAAAGGATTGAAAGAGATATATTGGGCTGGTGCCGAAAAGGAATGAGTTCAGGGGCAGCGGCAGTGAGTCTTGAAATTGGGTTTTGTGGAGTGTTGCCCTATTTAATGCTGTTTGTTTATCTATTACAATAGCACATCATATTTTATTATCTAATTAGTGTCATTTCATGGGTACATGTTCCCTTTCCCAGAGAAAACAATCAGCCCATGAGAGAGCCAGGGAACATTACGCTTCAGGAGAGTGGTCCACTGGACAGAAATGGGCTGATGATGCTCCAAAAGAAGATGTGGATCCAGACTCTGTCAACTTGCTCAGCATTGGGGCCTGTGGGGCTTTTGTTCATGGCTTGGAGGATGAATATTTAGGTAAAATGTGGAGGGGGGGGGGGGGGGGCACAGCCAGATTTTGGTCCTCCCTCTATAGAAATATAAAATATGCGTTTACAGCTAGGTCCAGGCCAGTTCCATGGTTTTGGTCCATTTTCAGTCAATTTGTTTGGGCAAAGTCAAAATTTTCATTTTCTGCTGGTATTTTATTCACTGAATGAGTGGCCCAACTCATGCAATGGAGCTGATGCACACAGTGTTTAATTTCATTGTGAATATATATTTTTTATAGCTCCACGCCCACTTTTTGCACCAATCATAATGACATCGTGAGCAGCCTCCTGACGGTGACCATTCGCCATGCACATGTACAGGAGGTACACTGTCTCTAGTGTTCTTACAAGACATCTGTATAGTTTAAACTTTATGTCGAACTAGAATTGAAAACTTTCTGTTATAATGTATTTTGTATGATGTTTGTTTTAATCTTTGACCCCTCAGAGGTACGAAACGCTGCTTTGGATTCCCTGTGTGAGCTTGCCAGCAACTCTGCACAGTTTTCTCACCTATGTCAAGACAGTATTATTGACATGTTCAATGATGAGATAGAAAGTGTACGTCTCAACGCCATCAACAGTTTAAGGAAAATCAGCCATCATTTGTTACTGAGAGAGGATCAAGTAGAAATTATTCTGGGGGTTTTACAGGTAGGAAAGATAACTCACTCAATTGATGATCACTGAAGCTGGACATTCTTTGTATTTTCTTGTGTATCAAAATGATATTGGGAGAATTCTGGAGGGAGAAGGAGTTTATAAATCACAAATTGCCATGGAAACAGTAGTTCAATTCTACATAATGCATGTCTTTAATCTTGTAAACAGAGATCCATTATGTAAGATTATTATTTTGGTACCTGCATTCATCAATACAGTAATGCTTTTTAATTTACAGAGAAGTTTTCCCTCCCAGATTTCAATATATAAATAATTGTCTATAAAATGTTTTGGTTTTACATTTTATCCTTATTTGGATAACTTTTTCACAGGATTTTTCTACAATGACTCGTGAGGCTCTGCGAGACATGTTAGGTCATGTTAACCTGGCTACCAAAGCCTGTATCAACAGCTGCATCATGGCATTGCTGGACAACTTGCAGAGATATCCACAGGATAAAACTTCTGTCTGGAGGTAAGAACTGACAGCCATCAGGCTTAGCCTTGGCCTGAATAGTGTACTTAGATCAGAGACTGTGGTATTGTCCATTTTCTTCACTTTCCTTTGCACAGACAGAATTTGTTGATGAAGAAGATTGTTTGCAGAAAGAGTTGCCAGACCAACACTGCAAGCAGTTTTGCAAAACTCACTTTCTGATTTCATCATTATAACATTAAATGTCATTATTGTAAATTTTGTAAAGCATGCTTTAATATTGTTTGGATGAGATTTGAAGCATGAAATCTCTCCCTGCAGCGAGAAACTGTCTTGGATTGTGGTCATATTGAATTAAATACATGAAAATCAATGAAAAATCTTACTTTTATATGTCTTTGAAAACAAGCAAGAAAATTGGACTTTCAAAAGCAGATTTCTTGCTTTTTGAAAGGATTATAAAGAGAATTTTTTTCTGTTGAGGATATCAAAACATGTATGTAAATTCTGTCTATGTAGTATGTTGTCTTTGTCTACTTACTCACCAGGTGTGCCCAGAAACTTGGAGCTAAGCACTCACCACATACACTGGCCTTGGCACCAGATCTGTTATGTTTACATCCTTACTTTGATACTCCAGAACCTGACATGGATGATCCAGCTTGTATCCTTTCTTCTAACTTGTTTGAAGCTCTAAAGAGGAGGGGGGGGGGGGGGGGGGGTGTTAAAAAGCTGAATACTTTTGTATTGATATTCAGCATCTCTGTCTAACTTTCATTGTTGTGCAACATGTTGTTTTCCTCCTTGAATTAAACCTGAAAATGTTTTTTTCTGAATCTTTGACATGTTTGTAAAGTCAGTGGGAAAGTTTTGTCAGTATATTAACTGTATCACTCTTGTTTCCTTTATTGTTTTATCTCTCCAGTTCCACCCCTCTGTGGCACCCAGATGTATGTCAGGCAGTCACCATGGGGTTGTAGGGTGAACAATTTTTATTTCTCTATCCAGGGATGGACTGGCAGTTAAACCAAATCTCCAGGTTTTTGTGCAGCTGTAGTTGGAAATTTATATCAAAACAATGTTATAAAACCATCCAATGCTAGTCTGAGAAGTCAGGTCAATATTCTCATTTTTCCATGGATTGGTTTTGTTCCTGTCCAGTTTTGTGGGAACACAAGTGAGACTTTTGTTCAGCCATTTCCTAGTAATTCTAGATTTCCAGCAGGGAGAAGTGTTAACCCTACATAAACCTTGACGAAATCCTACACAAACCACAGAAAATGTGTGGGGCGGCAGCAAGACTTGAAGCAAAGACATACAACTTTTTTTTGGCCATATTTTGTCCTCACTCAAACCCTTGACTCCTAGACCAGATGTTACTGTTTTAGTCCTTGTGTTCAATGCTGCAGCAACATCTCTATCCATGGTTCCATTGTTCCCTGAGCATACAAGACGTCACTACTCCTATCTGCGCTCCAGTATACCAGATTACGTGCCAGTTATAAAGGTCAGTGAATATGTTGTGGTCCAGCTACATACTCTTGTGGTCCATTTATTGTATTAGTATGTTATAGTCAAGCTCCTATTTTCAAATTTGCATTCTAGACATGTTAAAATTGAATTTTTAATAAATTTCCATTTGATGCGAGTCCATCATTGAATCTTCAGTCAAAACACGAAGCTAGATTTTGCAATTTAGATTTAGTAATTCATTCGCTGGTCCAAACCCTAGTAATCTTTGCTGTAAAGTTGCAGTAGAACTTTTTAAGGAGGTATTTTAGAAGGGGATTTTGTCATGGATGGAAAAGTCTGTGTCATTGTGAGGATGAAGAATCAGTCACGGAGTCAGGATTGTCTTTCCAGAGTCTTGAGATGACTGAAGACCTCAGCAGTCCAGCCCAATCCTCCAAAAACATCATCAGTACAATGGACACGGCCAGGTTTCTGGAGGAGCTGACACATAGATTGAGGAATATTGAGTCCATGGAGCTCCGCTCGGCTGTTTCCATCTTGGATGTTGCTGTCAGGTATGTGAGCAGAAAGGTTGTGAAGCCATTGGATTTGTTAGTTTTCCTTGCAGGCATAGGGAAGAATGTTTATGTGATGGAGGGACTGGGTTTAGTGAAGGTTATTTATCAGTCTGAGAATGAATCTTAATCCCAGAGGTGTGGGAAAATGAAATTTGGATAACTATCTTGATTTTGTGAAATGGGAACATGTCAGTGTCATGTACAGATAATAGTATACAAATCACAAAATATCTTTGGGGGCACAGCTAGGCTTGAAGCAAAGTCAAAATATGGGAAAAAGAAAAAGTTGTAGGTGGCAAAGCCTCGCATAAGAAATAATACAGAAATGATACAATAAAACATAAAGGACTGTCTTGCGTAAGAAACCATATACAATAGAATGCAAATGTTCCATTGTGGGTTTTTTTTGTATCATTTCTATATTATTTCTTACATGAGACTTCACTACAGTACATACAACTTTTTCTTTTTGCCACATTTTGACCATGTAAAGATAACTATGTAAAGTTCTTTTATTTTGTCTGTAAGTATCCTTTACCTTGCAGTTTGGGCATGTCATGATGCAGTTGATAAGTTAGATCTGTTTGTATTTATGATCAGTGAGGGTTTTGTAATACCTTTATCTAAAATTTCATCTATTTCCATCAAATTGATGACCCCACTGAGTTTGAAACTGTAGAGTGATGTTTTGTGCCTGGAAAGATGAGCCAGTTGGTCAGACCTGGCACTGCTGGCAAATTCTTTAATGTAAGCATGATTTTTTTTTTTTTGTTTTGTTTTGTTTTTTGTCATATCAAACACTGTTCTCACAGCATTTATACTGAATTATTATGGCCAGCTAGGGACAGTAGCATGCTTTGTGGGAAATAATGAGTCTATTCCTAATACATGGGGACAGGATTTACAGCAAGTGATGACTTTTTGTGTCTTTTTCTTACAGAGACCTTGATAGAACTAAACAGTTGGACAAACGTGTGACAGCCTCTGCTGAATGCACTTGTTTATATCTTCAGTCTCAACTACTCATGACAAAGGTACCTCTTTGTTTTTTTTTTTGTTAACAAATGTTTTCTCTATTCTGTGGTCAATTATTAGGAAAAAAAGCTGTTTATCTGTTTACTGTGGGTTCAAAACCACAGACAAGCTGTGGGGTTGCAGCAGGGCTTGCACAAATTAACAATGTGGCAACGTTGTTTTACACAAAACCCCTCATCAGGAACAGATGACAAGAAAATTATATCATAAATTAACAAAGAATGAAAAAGGAAAGAAATTACACCAAAATTATATATTTCATTCAGTCATCATATCAGTAGAACTGTAGTTAGTATTACTAAATTAAAATAGGTACCCCAAACTGATTTTGGAAAATGGCTATATCAATAAGTTTTGTCTTCCAATGGATAGATCTCAGTATTCTAAGAATTTTGATACCAAATTTGTCTCTGTATCTCCATATTTAAGAAAGTTGTGTCATTTTGAATGTTTTAAAATTTGTGGTAATTGTGTCATCAGTCGCAAAGCCAACTTTGACCTCCCATAAAATGACGGTTTATTGAGCCACGGCATTAAAAATTCTCACGTCAAGAGGGTGTACACTACGCTTAATTTTTTTCGAGGGGTACAAACAAAATACAAGCATCTCATTTTACATTGTTTAGTCAGCAAGTGTCATCTGACGTCATTTTTTGTGAACACTTACAGGGGAGACAAAAATAATGTTTTTGTTTTTATTTTAATTGAAAAGGAGGTCAACCGCGTCACCACTGATGACGCGAATGTGGTTTATAGCAATCGACTGCAATTCAAGAGGAAAACACACACTCGACGAACACACTAACTTTCCTACTGGAATTAATTAACAACTCAAATGAATTAGTTTTGTCAGACCTGTAGGGCCACAATAATGTATTGAGTTAGCTGCATAAGATAACATATATAAATGAAATGACCGTCAGGGTAACTGCAAAATGAGAATACAATTTTAGAATGGACTAAAAGGTCCTAGTACTGGATCAAATATAACTAATGACTCATAGGATATTTAATACAAATTATAGTCTTCGCTGTCTCAGCACACGCCAGCTCCATTGCAATGGCTCCTGTCATATATCCTAATACTGGCACTGCCTGGCTGTGACTCTAGGAGCAGACTCTCATACTGCTGGTAACATCTGAATTCTGACATACAATTACAATGCATACCATTTTTCCCTGGCCATCAAGAACCAGGGAATATCAAATAGAGCGTTGCATGGTGGACAAAGTCCGGGTAGCTATTAGCTGGAGCTCGTCATTTCTAGGCTCCTCATATAGATGGTCTGCTCTATTGCGTCTCTGTTCCGATCTGGCTCGAAATTAGCCGACCACTCCGCAGTGGATACTTTTCTGCATGTGATGATGGACATAGGTATGGGCTGACTTTTATAATGTCTAGCCACCTGCAACTACCGTCCAAATCCCTAGATTTGATTGGTACAGTCATGCGAGCTGAGCTCGCAGTATTAATTTATTCTATTGTGTAAGTCGGTTACGGCCTTGCACTAAGACAGACAAGGTCGTCTTCTAAATAGGTTAATAACAATTAAATCCAAAATCTTATTAACTTGACTCAGCACAATTCGTGCTTTCACAAACCACTGAATGTCAACAGTCAATTACAACTACCTCACACCCTCTAACAATGCTATTAAATCACGAACTGGAGCTGCTCTGCCATCCCTGGTTTACCTACACATATTCCTTTTTAACCATCTACAGTTTTTATGTCAAAAAAAACACTCAAAACATGTTACTCACTAAAACAGCTCAAGGACACTTCACTAGGTAGTTTTTAAAAAAAAACTCTGAATTCAACCCGTGGCCTAGCACGGCATTTATACACTTAACCTGCTCTTGACAACTGACTTAGCACTGAATGTCGGATAAAGGTGATGAAATTAAACATTGGGTGGGTCTCTAAAAACAGTCAGCGCTTCGATCCCAAACATGCCCCATGTCTCATTTTGGCATCCCCTTATAATGCAAAGGCTGAGGTTTATTTGCGTATATTATTTTGCTCCTGATCAATAAAACTTTCCGCTAGTTTCTCGGTCTACAAACTTTTCAACAAATGATTTTCAAAAGAATTTCAACTTAAAACACGAGGAAAATACATTGAATTAAACCTCAAAATTTATCTGGCTTTCTGTGTGAGTTATTTTCAAACACGTGCGCTACACCATATTGACGCGCCGCGACCCTTTGTTATGAGGGGGTCAATTCGGTGCGCGCAGCTCAGAGCAAAAACGGCAAGACCATGTCCTGTTCAAGCGACAAAAACACACAGCCAAACACATTAAACAATACAAAAGGAAGTATATTTTGTCAGAGGAAGGATTGAACTTTATTTTAATGTAGGATATATGACGTTTCACATAAATACAAAGCAGTAATAGCCGTGTAATGTTGGCCTAAAATTATGCCAAAATGGGATTTCAATCCTTTAGCGGTCCAGTTTGGGGTACCTAATTAAAAGCACTCTGGCTGAGCTGATACAAAAGTTAATGTAATGAATATTGTGTTCATTGATTTCACAAGTTTATTTCATGTTGAGAAATTCAAACTGATCATATGATACCCTGTGGTAATACAGATATCACTGTATTCTTGTTCACAGTTGCTGACTCGAGTCAACGATTCCTCTCAATGTGTATCAGATGCAGAGAGTGTCTCCTCAGCTGTTGATAAGGTTTGTACACAAATTTGCATAAATTTTGCATTCTTTCAATAGTGTGTATCCGTCAGGAGAAACTAGGCTATATCCATTTTTGTTTTGTTTTTCCAGTTATTTTCTGGATGGATGAACAAAGTCAATGTTTTCTTTTTCCTTCAGGAAATATAATTCTGTGATTGCTTTCAAATAGAAATTTAGCACAAAAAAAAACAACCATGTTTGGTAGGATGTTGGAGACATAAGGCTTAACAGGCTCTTTTTCATTTGTTCCTTGATCTGTGTTAGGATAAAGATGATAAAAAAGACAGTTGAAATCATCGTTGTTGGGAATTTTCTGTTTCCATCTTCGGGAGCAGTTAAAAGGCACGCAGAACTTTCATAGTGCATTTGTATATGTCGTAATTCAGCAAATATTTTGGCAAATCAATGTTTGTTTTCTGGAACGCTGCAGACTGCGATGTATGAATTGATGTCTCTTGTCAAAGATTTTTGGTTAGAAACTAATGACTATGCAAGCTGTGTGCATAATGGCAGGTGGATCCTGTCACAGTTCAAGTCTTTAGAAGCTATGAAGACTTTTGTAAAAAGGGGAATTAACAGTGAATTGTTACTGACTTTTCATTCAGGTTTACTGTTCTTGTGTTGTGAACAAAGCCTTTTTTTTAGTAAACTTAATCTGAAAAAAGTAATAAATTGGACTTGATAAAAACTAAAGCAGACTTATGGAATGTTTCATGCGGAGTTTGAGGTTTGTAAATGTGGAGTATTGTCATTTGAATATTCCTGTGTGTTGTTTGTTCCAGATCCTTGAACTGACCACCAAGCTACAGACAATGTATCTGGGATTGACCAGTGGTCTCGTGTGGTCAGTCAGGCAGTTGGAACTCAAGGCATTGGTCCTACAGATGGTGGTGACCTTGAACAGAGGGTCCCTGGCAGAGAAGATCAGGACCTGTGAAACATTCAAACAATTTATTGCATTTCTCAAGAGGTAGGTGAAGCAACTCACTGGCACCATACACACAATGTATTACTGTAAACCACTTATTTTTTTTATATTCACATGTCTTCACTTCTCTGTGAAATTTATTGCCAGCAATGACCAAACTGGGGGGGGGGGGGGGGGGTAATCATGGGAGGTAACTGATAAATATCACAATTTCTATGTTATTGTTTATGTTAATCCCATGATCCCGAGCACGACCTGTGCATCACGGCGCCTCACTTGACTGTATACGGAGTGCATGCTCTACGTCGTTTTGGGTGTTGATGTCAAAGCATACCTACAGATGTTTTCAGACCATTTACATGTCCTGTCTATGCATGATGTCTATGTAAATGACCTTGTAAATGATGAAGAGGGTTATAGGATTTGGCCCAGGAGTCTAGGTGCAGGGTCATGTAAGGCTCAGGGGGTCAGAGTTCATGGGGTTAAATGCCTGGCACTCCGGTTGTAACTGGAACTTGATTGTACAGCTTTATTTTGGCTGTGGTCTCAGCTGTCTGGTTATAAGAAGGTTATAGTTGCTGTTAGTGTTAGTGTCAAAGAAAAGTTTGCTGCATAAGACTGATCTATTCTCAGGTCCCTGGAAATGGAACCAGGTCAGTCAGACGCCGTCACCCACCACCTCCTGACCAATTTTGACCTCATCGACCCGTCCCACCTTCAAGGTACACATACAGTGGTGCAGACTGCTCTGTCAATGGTGCGGCCCAGTGTGGTGACACATGTACGAGGAGTTCGTCGTGTCAGCGCCACTTTGGAAGAGCCGGTAGAGAATCAAGAGACAGCAATCAAGATGGCTGCCGGGTTGACTGCCGGAGTACGTGTCAGGGCTGTGGTAGAGAATATAACCGACGTCCGTGCAGTGAAGATACAGGTGGGTGATGTCATCAGTTATCTCTCTAGGGTGAGGAAAATATTTACCATTTGTCTTTTACTGGATAGTTTGAAACTGCAGTCAGATTGTCAGCTGAAAAAAAAAAAGATGCTAACATTTTCATGAAGAGGTGACCAAATTTCTGGTATGTGAATAGCTGCTTTTTTTTTTTAATGGATAATTGTTCTATAATTGGCTCTTGTTTGATATTTTTCACCCTGTCCAAAGTATAGTTATTTTGTATGAACAGTATTGAACTCATCCATATGGAGAGCTTGTTCTGTGATAAAGCCATATCACTTTTATCAGGCAGTTGTGAGGAAAGTGTTGTCACTGATTATCAAAATGAATTGAATTCCTGTGTGAAAGTTTATGACCAATGAGTGTTACCCACAGTGACTGAGGCTTCTGTGATTTGATGTGTAATTTATTGATGAAAGACATTGAGATCCAGTTTTCTCAGTTGCAGTAAACTTTTAATCTAAACAGTGTTTCCCATGCAACTCTTGCAGTTCCATCACAAAGGGGTAGTCAATAATGATGGTCATTGTTTATATAGCCAAGTACATGTAGAATAATTAATGTTCATGGTCTTACAGGAATAGTACATGTACATATCAGCTGCTCATAAATCAAACTTGGAATCTTATCCATACCTTCTGAACCACACCTCTAGCTTTGGTCTCACACATCCTGTAGGCCTTCTCGGTGAATCACAGTTAGCTAGTCCAGGTGTGTGACATAATATAACAATGATATACCATACTTGTAAAACTAGTGCATTGAGCACCACATGAGAGGTTTCATATAGGGTACAATAGACAGTTGGGGGTTGATTGGTTGTGTTGCTATCGTGATACCAATGTCATTAGTCGGAAATGCCAATTTTTTGTTTTTGAGGTCAAGTATGATAAGGATAGAAGGTTTCTCTCATTGGTTTTTCAGGTGAGATATCCAGATCAGCAGAGTCAGCTGATGACTCCTACCTGTTCTGCATGGACAAGACTGACCAATCTCAAACATCGACTGGACACAGAAGTAGTCATGTCTCATGCTTTATGGTCAGGTGAGTTCAGAAAAAGGACTGGACAGAGAAAATGATCATTTTGAGACATTCACAGAAACAGAATTAGTTAGCTCTGTGGATGGTCATTTTAGAGAGAGGATAGTAGAAAGAATACCCCGTTGCTATGCTGCAAGACTCCCGTAACACATTTCGAAAATTTTACAGGAGAGCCAAAAAACTGATTTTCTTTGGCTTATTGCCACCAGCAAATTCTAAAGACAATGGACTTGATTACTGCAATGTTGTTATTAATAGGAATTGAGCCACGAGCTTTTGACACAAGGTGCGCCATTGATTTTCAGACCCAAAGAAAGAAAAAAGTGATTTTGGCCAAAAATGTTAGTTACAGGAGTCTTGCAGCATTGTGACGACTTGTACATCTTACAAGGTGAAACTAAAGGAACGCGGCCAGTCTGTGACAAGGAATTCAGAAGAGCTGGCAAACAACTAAGAATTTTTTAAAAGAAAGAAAGAAACAAACGGAGGGGTTGGTGATGCAGGAGAGAAGGTAAGTTTGAGGAGTTGAGACTTTGTATCTTATGGACAAATAAATAAATTTTAAATAAGAACTTTACAAATGACTTTGACACTGGACATTGGAGGAACATTTTTCATGTTGTGTGGTCCAGCAGGTTTTACTTCAAACACACTTTAGTCTGAGAGAAACAAGGAAGTTCAGCACTCTCAGACACCTAGTGGACAGGAAGGGCCTCTTCTATATATTGTCTGATGAAAATTGAAATAAGTTTTTAATGAGATGAGATTGGGTGGTCTTTTGAATTAAAGTAGGTAGTCCAAACTGACCCGCTAAAGGGGCGAAATCCCGTTTTTGGCATAAATTTAGGCCAACATTACAAGGTTACTACTGCTGTGTGTTTATGTAAACTGGCATGCATTCTACATCAAGTTAAAGTTTAATTCTTCCTCTGTCAAAATATATTATATTTTGAATTGTTTAATATGTTGAGCTATGTGTTTTTATTGCTTAACAAGACATAGTCTTGCCGTTTTTGCTGTGAGTCGCGGGTACTGATTTGACCCCCTCATAACAAAGGATCACAGAGCGTCACGCCAATGTAGCACAAGTTTTAAAAATAACTCACAAAGAAAGCCAAATAAATAAGGTTTAATTCAGTTTATTTTTCATAGTGTTTTGAGTTGAAATTCCTTTAACTTTTTCCCTATGGGCCAGCATTCTATGTCTGGACGGAGCACCGCCAGGGTTTACACGCCATACTGTCCTGTGCATTTGTAAACAAAGATGGTCTTACTCCACAACAGCTGTCTAAACTATACACTTATCGCACACGTGGTATCGCTGGACACGCTAGGACAAAGGGAGCTTTACCAAGAATTCTATTTTTAAGGTTCAACGTCAGGGGATGTTAATTTCCAATACAGTGGCAAGGAATATCTCTACAACATCACAATGCAGGCTGTGTTGTACCGGCTGCCGCTAGGGAAGCATGCAATGCAGTGTGCGTTGTACCATAGGGAAAGAGTTAGAAGTCGTTTGTTGACCAAGAAACGGGTGGAAACTTTAAAGGGATGATTGCATGTGATGCCTGTGTACAGACAAATTGCAAAATAGACCAAAAGTGTAGGATTAATGCAGACAGGAGGGCAAGGCCTTGCTGCTCACTGACAATGCAAAATCCTGATCTGAACCACCTTTTCTCTAGGAAAATATTTAGGACAACTGAAAAGATTGACAGGATAAAGTGGAAAGTGCTGGCAGCAACATGTCTAATAAATGTTCTTTACATTAAACTGATCACATTGTGGAATTTTTCATACTTTTCTTTTCCGACATGAAATTTTTAAAAACGTTTTGTGGCTTTTACTGAAAACTTTGATTGGTCTGATCATGATTCTGGGTAACATTTGCATTTATTCTTTATGTATGTGTATTAAAATGACTCACATTGTGCAGTGTGTCTAATGGCTGATTGGTTGTTTCAGAATCCTGCAGTGTGGAAATCTCCCTGGTCATGGAACCTCTAGGCCAGGCAAGACAGCTGTTTAAGAAACAAGATATGATTGAACTTGTGAAGCCGGTCAAGATCCTTGTGTCCACCAAACCACACAAAATGTAGATCTCACTCTTCGTATTAGCTGTAGCAAATGTAAATATTCCTATTTCCAATTTTGCAGAAAGATTTGGGAGAGAGAAAATACAATGAATGCAGGAGATATTCGCAAATCCTATTGTCAGTCATTCATTAACATCCATGGCACTTGTAAGTAAGTAAGTGAGGAGATTACACATGGTAGTTGGAGTTAGTGATGTGTATGGGAAGGAAAACTGGTGGCATGAAAAGAGACATAGATCTACATCTGCACTGTATGTTCATGTTCATCTTCATGTTCATGTTCATGTTCATGTTCATCTCCATCTTCATGTTCATGTTCATGTTCATGTTCGTGTTTGTATTTTCCTTTGTTTGCTTTTTGTTTTTTTTTTGTTTTTTATACCTCATTGTAAATTCAGTCATGTTTGTTTTTCTCAAGAAAATGTGTTTTTGTATGAAGAAAAAAGTATCTGCTATGTCATTTATACCTCATTGTAAATTCAGTCATGTTTGTTTTTCTCAAGAAAATGTGTTTTTGTATGAAGAAAAAAGTATCTGCTATGTCATTTATACCTCATTGTAAATTCAGTCATGTTTGTTTTTCTCAAGAAAATGTGTTTTTGTATGAAGAAAAAAGTATCTGCTATGTCATTTATACCTCATTGTAAATTCAGTCATGTTTGTTTTTCTCAAGAAAATGTGTTTTTGTATGAAGAAAAAAGTACCTGCCATGTCATTAAATTGTTTAATTTGTACCAGAAATTTTTATGTGTTTTGTTGTTTTTAATTAGTGTGCAGTCAGTGTGATGTTTGTGTTGTGTGTATTCAGTCAAGTCTGACACTGACAGCTTGGCTTGTTCAGAAATCATCAATTCAGATTAGTGAAAGTTTGATTCTAAAATAGTGACCATTTTGCACAAATTTTGACTTTTCATTAACTGGTTAAGATGCAACATGAAACATGCTACAGGTGAGGGGGGGGGGAGGGTGTGTGTGTGTGTGTGTGTGATGAACAGATTATTTTACTGTATTTCAAAACTGATTTACAAA
Organism: Onchidella celtica; assembly: GCA_963931925.1. Taxonomy (NCBI): domain Eukaryota; kingdom Metazoa; phylum Mollusca; class Gastropoda; order Systellommatophora; family Onchidiidae; genus Onchidella; species Onchidella celtica. The sequence goes on from OZ007580.1 coordinate 1,173,373, forward strand.
TATTTGAAGTAAATTAAAGTACGGAGAGTTCAATTTTAAAGAAATCGTAAAACTGTTGCACAGAGGTCAAATGTTTGAAGTTTTCTTGTAAAATTAGAATTTTATTATCAGTGCAAGTCATAAACCAGTGAAATCCCAGTGTTGTCATGGCCAAGTAGTGAGCAGTTTGTTCATGTATTGTATTCAGAAACTCTGAACAACATATTTTTCTCCTATTACTTTCAGCGGCTCAGATAAGTCTTGTTTGTCTGTATCATGACCAAAATGATGCAAACATTTGGTGAGAAAAAGAATCAAGCGAGAGACATAGGCTGCTTTTTCAATCCTACCTCCAGCATTGGATGTGTTTATGTCATTGTCGCGATGTGGGTTACATGGGGATATTTCGACTGACACTCTTTCGAGGTCCGCTCCCACAATCGACGAACACACAAAAATAAATACTTGCACTCTAAAAACTAAATAAATCAATTGCTTTCAATTTTAGCAGAACTGTAGGGCAGTTTAATTACAGGAATTAATGTAACAAATATAATTATAAATATAAATATCAATTCAAAGGCAACTGAATCTAACTAATGGAACTACAGCTTTTATAAAGACTAACGTATTCAATCTAACTACTTGCAGGTCATATGAGTTATATGGCAAAAAGAATCCGCGCACGTGGCGACGGATATAACAGTTTAAATTCTATTAATTCAATGAGACATGTTATGATATGGACATTTCCTCTAGACACGCCATGGAGAATGCTTGTACAATCATGCGTTGTCTGGCGGTAGCTCTGAAACTGTCTTCAAAAGTAAGTAGAACGGTTCACTTTCATCATTACAAATTAGTATGGACTCTCACCATGCGGCCCTCACTAGGAGTGAGAGCGCTGGATGTAAACGCTGTGGGTTTATATCAAACCAAGTAGCTTAGGCTCTGGAGCTTTAAATCAGGCTCCTCACAATGGACTGCTCAACTGCGTCTCTATGTCTCTCATCTGGCTGAGGACTATCGCCGACCACCTCGTAAATGGATTGTCTACATGTGGCCCAGAACTAAGTTCTGTATGGCCTTAAATACTGGTCTGCATCTGCAGCTTACCGTCTAATTCCTGGATTGTGATTGGTGCAACCACTTCTAGCTCAGCTGCCGAACTGAGTTATTTTAAGTAACAGCCCTACGCAACGACCTTGGGTCGACATCAAAGGTCGAATCACCCAAGACAATAAAATGTAATTTTATAGCAATAAATTCTTAACATGTTCAAAACCCCGAGCTTTTACTCTGGATCACGGATTTTCTGTACGTCAACAGACGTCTCAATAACATTTAATTCCTACTCACCCCTTCCCTCTCTACTAAACCTAGTTCAAAACACGAGATATAAAAAGTGCTCAGTCATGCACACCTACGCTGTCCGTCTATCCTTCCCCACATCTTCTGTCTATCTATTATAAAAAAAAACTGTTCAAAACAAATTGTTTACGAGACCAAGTTATGCTGGCTCGCACAATAATTACGTTTGTAAAAATTACTCACTGCTCTCTCACAAAAATTTAGTCAGTGGAAACATTTATGAATTAAATCTGTTCTTGACACATCCTCCACCCCAGTGAAAACTTAGGGTTTGAACGACATAACTCTCTACTAACGTTGCTATGTAATAGTACTTTGGAAAGGGCTATATAGTAGAAAATATATCGTTACTGAAAGTCAAAAAAAAATTCTAAAAACGTGCATTATCGATGGACAATAGCATATGTATGTTTATATGCGACGTTCTGTGATAATATATAATTATTGTAGCACTTAAGAATTAAAGTGATAAAGTTCTCTCACACACAGACATACTGTAAAGACTGAAATATTGAGCAACTAGCTCATCGCTTCATTGAGCGTAATTAATACATTCATAGAACATGAACGAACAATAGTTAATTAAAGTAATGGTATCCTGGGAGCAGTAGGTCTGGTCGCTCGGTTTGCCATTATCTCATTTCATTGACCCGCAGACAAAGGCGTCAAGGTTGTCTGAAACTCAGGTCATGGTCAGGATGGACGCTAGTGGAAAAAGGAATCACATGGAAATTTTGAGAAAGAATGTCCATAATTGGTAGGACAATATAATGTGAAACCATCCACGGTCTCCGAAAAAGGTGAAAAATGCTCAACCTCAATGTTCAACAGACTCTATATAAAATAGCAACATATTCTGGTTTATCAATTGTAAATTTCGCCATAGTGAAGCTGAAATAACAAACGTCGACAAGATAATTAGCCTGACGTACTCTTTCAAAATCTGCGTAGCGCTCGTCTTGATTTAAGAATTAGATAGCGCTTCTCGCATTCAACAATAATCTAAATCTCAATTAAATAACATTGCACTTTAATCTATTTCTAATTATATCCAATCGGGGATAGATGAGGTGCCACCGGGCGATAGCAGTTAATTTAATGCGCCGTTTCCGTACGCAAGCCATGCACACGTCAAGTGTCACAGTCATCTCGGTATATAGTCATAATCGGTTCAATTCAATATCTATATCGGGTATGTTCTTAGATAACTCATCCACCGGCCACATGGAGAGTTACAATCATAATCGGTATTCTTACTTGACATATCTAGTATTACGTTGGATGGTCCACGAACCGCGGAAAACCATAGACATAATCGGTTGTATAAAAAAAAACAACACCACTATACTTCACAACTTCTTAAAACGCGATAACGCAGTGTCCTCTGTTACCACTGCAAAAAACTCTCAAAAACGCGAATACTCCCTTCCTTACATAACTAGTCGGTCTTACACTGCCCGTCGGTCTTACACTGCCTGCGGCCTTACACTGCCCAGAGGTCTTACACTGCATCTCGGCGTCTTACACTGCCTGTGGCCTTACACTGCCCTGAGGCCTTACACTGCCCTGTGGGGCTTACAATGCCTGTAAGAAGGTTCAACAATAACACGCGAATACGCGGATACGCAGTGTACTACGTTAGCACTGCCAAACATCTCTCAAATAATCGAAAAATACCAATATCATCCATCCCATGAGGCAATCTCATTATTGCTCTCCTCGGGTCGACGTCATACGCAGACGACTAAAAAAAAATATACTCAATATATATAATTCACATAGCTCTTATATCGACATCACCTCGATACTGATACAGACTCTTCCCATGAGACAAATTCATTGCTCTTCGGGCGGCGGCACCAGCCGACAATAAAATCAATACTCACTATTCATCACTACACAAAAAAAATCACCTCCCTAAACAGTCTAATACTGCCCTCTCGGGAGCTCGTCAATATAAAGACGAGATCGGTTATACATGACGCTTAATAAGCTCCATAGAACTGGCAGTGTGCTAACTGCACGGGTTCCAAAAATTCAATAAAATCGTTACTCTCAATAACCAGATCAAATTACTCAATCAATGCGTCAATGTAGACACATGACTCACACAGGCATTATATTAAACAAAGGAATGTATAATTATAATGTACGTAAGGTGTAATAAAAAAAAACAAAAAAACACGAAACTAGACGCCAGACCAACAAGAAAAGACGGACAATAACAAACTCTACAGTCTGAACATATTTACAGATAGGATTAAGAAGATGACAAGGGAGACGTCTTCCTAAAACAACGAGGAAGATGGGAACGCTACAATCTAAACAAAGTGTACAGATCCCTATCAAAGTCCGTTCTCGCGAATGCGACTTCCCACAGTTTCAATAACCACTGGTGCTGCGAGACCGCACAATCTGTCGTCGAGACGGCAGAGTCTGCGACCAAGCCACCACTTTGGCAGGGGGGGACCCGCAAACGTAAGAACGCCCTCGCCACCGCCCGTGAGTTCCTAAACACAGAGAAAAAGTATAAAAAGCCTGTAAAACACGAGGAGGAACACTCAACTCCCCAGACGCAGACAAAATTTTAGGATGGAATCACTTAACTCAAGGAACTGGTGGAGATTCCTTTAGCCTTTGCGTACACCACAGTCAGTCTTTTTTGTCTTTCACCGTTCAGTTATGTTGACGTCTCCTTGGCCTCGATCCTCGGGTCAATGGGAGAGCCGGAAATATGTGGAACAAATAATGAAGAAAGCAGTATACAAACTAAATAATAAATAATTTTAAACTAGCTCAACGTGCGAGACCACGTGAGCACTGAAACTGAAAAGAAACAAAAGTTAATCAAAGAGAAAAACGATATACTCTAATCTAAATAAACTATAAACTAAACAATGGTGTGTAGTGTCCCCTCCAATGTTGCGATGTGGGTTTCATGGGGATATTTCGACTGACACTCTTTCGAGGTCCGCTCCCACAATCGACGAACACACAAAAATAAATACTTGCACTCTAAAAACTAAATAAATCAATTGCTTTCAATTTTAGCAGAACTGTAGGGCAGTTTAATTACAGGAATTAATGTAACAAATATAATTATAAATATAAATATCAATTCAAAGGCAACTGAATCTAACTAATGGAACTACAGCTTTTATAAAGACTAACGTATTCAATCTAACTACTTGCAGGTCATATGAGTTATATGGCAAAAAGAATCCGCGCACGTGGCGACGGATATAACAGTTTAAATTCTATTAATTCAATGAGACATGTTATGATATGGACATTTCCTCTAGACACGCCATGGAGAATGCTTGTACAACCATGCGTTGTCTGGCGGTAGCTCTGAAACTGTCTTCAAAAGTAAGTAGAACGGTTCACTTTCATCATTACAAATTAGTATGGACTCTCACCATGCGGCCCTCACTAGGAGTGAGAGCGCTGGATGTAAACGCTGTGGGTTTATATCAAACCAAGTAGCTTAGGCTCTGGAGCTTTAAATCAGGCTCCTCACAATGGACTGCTCAACTGCGTCTCTATGTCTCTCATCTGGCTGAGGACTATCGCCGACCACCTCGTAAATGGATTGTCTACATGTGGCCCAGAACTAAGTTCTGTATGGCCTTAAATACTGGTCTGCATCTGCAGCTTACCGTCTAATTCCTGGATTGTGATTGGTGCAACCACTTCTAGCTCAGCTGCCGAACTGAGTTATTTTAAGTAACAGCCCTACGCAACGACCTTGGGTCGACATCAAAGGTCGAATCACCCAAGACAATAAAATGTAATTTTATAGCAATAACTTCTTAACATGTTCAAAACCCCGAGCTTTTACTCTGGATCACGGATTTTCTGTACGTCAACAGACGTCTCAATAACATTTAATTCCTACTCACCCCTTCCCTCTCTACTAAACCTAGTTCAAAACACGAGATATAAAAAGTGCTCTGTCATGCACACCTACGCTGTCCGTCTATCCTTCCCCACATCTTCTGTCTATCTATTATAAAAAAAAACTGTTCAAAACAAATTGTTTACGAGACCAAGTTATGCTGGCTCGCACAATAATTACGTTTGTAAAAATTACTCACTGCTCTCTCACAAAAATTTAGTCAGTGGAAACATTTATGAATTAAATCTGTTCTTGACAGTCATAATAAAAGTTAGATAGAATCTAAAGAATTCATAAACTTTCACAAGCAAAAAAAATTTTTTTTGAAATTGTGAGAGTCGTGCAGCTTGTGAGGCTTTAGGCTTTTAGGCTTTTACTTTAGCCTGATGAGTGGATGATACCAACATTGGGCACTGCCTTTATTTGTCACTTTCTCTTCATTATTTTTCATTCCAGAGTCAGGAAAATCTGGCCATGAACAACATCAATTCCTGTGTTACATAAACTGAAACCACTAAATTAGAGTGTCCCTCAGCTGTTAGTACATGCACTTGAATGGTGTCGTTAATCCACTCAGTATGTCAAGGTTAATACTATAATTGTCGTGCTGGGTCACGACTTGAAAAGACTTGTTTTTTTTCACGGTCTCGTTGATTATAACCAGCGTAAATGTCCTTGAACTGTTCTCGTGAACAGTTTGTTTTTGTAACACTTTTTCTTAGAGATGGAAAGAAAGTGGGGCAAGATAGAATAAATGGATAAGTTAGGAGTGACAGTGCAATTCTCGACCCCGTGATTGTGATGAACTCTTACAAGGGAAGAGAAGGGGTGAATAAGGATAGATAGTTTAAGACGCTTGGTCGCGTTCAGAAATTCGTACATAAAACGTAGAAAGCACGAGGGTTTAGAGATTTTAGTAATGGTTTTGACATTTTAATTCGACCTTGTCTGTTTCTAGTACAAGGCCGTGACCAACGTCCATGTAGATCTATTAATACTGCGAGCTGAGCTCGAATGGATGCACCAATCAAATCTAGGCATTTGGACGGTAATTTGCAGCTGGCCGCGCAGTATATAAGCGTAGCCATTCATATGTTCATCACTCCATACAGAAAATTCCATCTGTGCAGGCGTCGGCGTGATTCTGCCAGAAGAATCAGAAGACTGTTGTTTTCATGTCTATGTCCATTATAGGCATTGAGATGAAGCCATGTGCTCGATTATGATATACCCACTGCTGTTGTCTACTGTTCCCTGATTCCTTATCAGGGACCAAGTGTAAGTGTTTGTCTGTTGATGATTCAACAATGAACGAGGAGCTGAACGTAATTTTTCCAGTAGGACAGGATTGCCGCACATGCTAGAAGTGCTACCCAAGAATGCAAGACAAAGATGTATATTAACTTGCAACTAGATCTAGTATGAATGTTTGGCATACACAACTGTGAATTGGAATTGATTTGTCTGGATGAGGCTGGGGATTGCCAGCCCATCCTAGAGTAGATCTAACGTAACTACGTCAGTTTGTATTGACGAGCTTGATCCATTATAAGCGGTAGGCACAAATAGTTGAGATGACATTGTCGCCAGAGACTTTAGTATATTGCTTGATAGATAGTAGGCAGACTATATCTGAGAGATAGATAATTAATACTTGAATTGTTAGTGAGTCAGAATGATCTTAATCTTATAGGAATCTAGAGGAGACTTCTAGTGTCATATTATTGAATTTTCATTTGATGCTGCTGATGTTGTCTTTTTAGTATGTAAGAGATCTAGACAAAATTGTTAGGAATTTTAAGGTAATTAAATTTGTGGCCCTGCAGGTCTGTTGATAAAAACTTATTCAGGTTGTTCTTAGTGTGTGGCATGGTACGAAAGAGTAATTTATAAATACCTCTCGATTTTAAAATGCAGTCATAAAACCAATAACCCATAACACCCACTCTGTAACACTATCACCCAGACCAGACCCGTAACACAGTAGACAGTTTGTCATGTCATAGATCATTCTCCTAGCGCCTCTGGTTTTTGGCATGACTGGTTGAAATTTGGGGGATACATGCATCTATCTGTCTCACTGTCTGTCTTCTGTCTATCCGTCTTTGTCTGTAATGTTCTATTTTGTGTCTATCTGGACGCAGACATTTCCCAATTTCTTGGGAGTCAAGTCTTAGACCTCCCCAAACCACCTGAGTATAGGTGTACCTGAATCCATAAATGTAACAGCCGACAATTTCGAGGTGTCAATGGATCAAATTAATTATGAACGTCATAAGGTAATTACATGTAAGCGCCTACAGGTATATCTTTGGCAAAACTGCATGTCACAATAAGAAGGTTTATAGTGCTATTTTAATCACATCCGCCGCGTGGGATAATACACTGTACGTAAGATTTTAAAGAAGTCCCCAGTAACGATCAGTTTATGATTTGATAACTGGTCTAATAATATAAACTAATCAACTGTTTCTTGGCTTGCGTCAGAGAGAACAGGTTAGACATGATGTAACAAGATAATTTTGAAACTGATTAAACAAAAGCCTGCCGTTCTGGCATCACCACATGAACGTCTGTGGATCACGGTAGATCAACTGGAAAATTGGATCTGCCTATGCTTAACGTAAACACAAGGATAAGCCTTCACCGGAACAATAGTTATGTTCCCCCTGTAGGTACCCCAAAGGGATTTTCCTAATGGATCATAACATTATCATTTAATTATACTTATGTAGAAGTTGAAAAGTAGGCTAATGAATTTAGATATTTGAAATTTTGAACATAAATAAATTATGATTCTTTTTTTTGTTCAACTAACAAAACAGTTGAGGTGTATGTAAAATTGGACTGAATACAAAAGGGGTACCTTGTGCTCGCTAGGGCTACATTCTAATGTCTTAAAATGTTCACAAGCCCCAGATCTATACATGCAGCGGTAATAGTTGAAGCAGTGCTTGAACATTGTACTGACTACGAAACCTTCGAAATGACCACCTTTAAAATTACAATATGTATATTTTGCCAAAAAATAAAACTGATATTTTGAAGCAAGGGAAAGAGCCGGTGAGAAAACAGTTTATGAACTCAAAACCTACATTGAGCCGGCCGGGGACATTTTGAAAAGTTTGAAAGTGGTACAAAACACACTTTGACCTAGTTTGGACTTGAGAAGAAAAGATTTCCAGCTGGATTGGTTTGTTTCACTGGTGTAAGTCAATATTGTATTGTTGGTTGTGATGCTTTGCGTGTCATTCCCCCCCCCCCCATCCTTCCGCCTCTCGCAGCCCTGATGCCCCCCCCCCCGTGGCCATGATGCTTTGCACATCACCCCCCCCCCCCTCCTCCTTTCCCGGTGGTAGCAATCGGCATCATGTTGTGAGTGCACTGAATTAGTGAATGGACTGGAACTTCCGACCAAAGATGAAATAGAATTAAAACTTTCTGGGAAGAGCGTGCAAGGTCTGTGAACTACAGTTAAGATTACAAACCACTAGAGAGATCAATAAGGCAATTGGAGGTGAAAGATTTGTATGAATATTGCTGCTCGACACAACATTTGCTTTTGCTAGTATTGAGACAAAATTTAATACTCACACTTTAGCGAACAGTTCTGAAACGTGCGTAACTGGTTTGAAATGGTCAAATCAATGCAAAAAAATGTCTAAATATACATCACAAAAAATCATTTGTTGATAAACGAGATAAAGTTTAATATATATATAATATTTCATGACAACAGTTACTACAAAGTAGAATGTCCGCTATGAAATTCTCTAGCCCATGATCTCCCGTGTTCTATATTTGATCAGCACATCTTATAATTACAAGCGATCCGTTCCTATACTGTACCAGTTCGCTGACGTCACCAAGCATTGAGGGTAACATTTGCCAACTCTGTAGTGTACACACTAATTACATGACACGTTGGTCTAGAGGTAAGGCGCTCGCCTCTCATGTCGAAGGTACCGGATTCGAATCCCGGCATGTTTAAATTTTGGGTCTTTTCTCACATTTTCCTGTCTCTGGTCCTATCGTAGATAGGATCAAGCACCTAGTCTTCTTGGATAAGGACAAAAAACTCGGATGGCCCGCGTGCACGCCAAAGATACCTTGGCAGTTGGCAGTCGAGAAAAGCAGGTCCAACATCCCGTGCCCGGGCAAAATTTAATCAGATTTACCCCTACCACGCCCCCTCCCTCCCCCCCCAAAAGACCATCGCCGACCGGTGCTGCACTGTGGCGACAACGTGTTTGCTTCAGTTGTAACTGGGCTTAAATGATACTAAGGCAAAACTTCCCAATGTGATTAAAGAAGTATATAAATACAAAATAAAATACATTGTGTGTACATTGAAAAAATGTTGACGGACCCTATCATGTATAGCATTGACCGCTGGTAGCGGTATCACCAGTTTGTGTCCTCAGAAAAAAAAACGTTACCTTTGCCCTCGCACAAACTAACCAATCACGCATCAATACGTCATCAGGTTACATCACTCAAGGCCAAATCTGGCGTAAACACCCTTCTCCACAGTGTTATCGAATGTTCGGGAACATACTAATATTTACTGAACGAGTCAAAACACCTGACAACAAGCGGGTGAGGAAAAAACTACTCACTAGGAGAAGAAGGTCAGGTCACGGAGTACAGTACACTCTGGCGGTCGTCAACAAGAAATGAACACATGCTCACCAGTGTAACAAGAAACGGGGGAGGGCAAGGGATAGCTTGCAGATGCTACACAACTCCCCAATTTAAGTTGAATATTTTTCAACTCCAAAACATTATTCAGCGTCTGCAATATCTTGAAATAACAATCTTACAGTACTCCCAATCTCACAAAGGTAGTTGCTAATTCTATTACAATTATTAACAATTTCAGTGCCTTCCCAAATTTCATCGCAAATACAATACAATGCAATATCCTTTGCATCACTAATACCATAACTAATACAATACCGTCATTGCTTCCCAATAGTAAACATTAGGCCTACTAGTCAAAATAACACAACGCCACCACTGTGGTGAAACAATGGTCAATGATATTATTACAAATCATATAAGGTGAAACGATGGCCCATCGCCCACACAATGCTTCGTGCACGAATCATAGCATATAACTTGTTGTACATAACATGGTTATCTCCAAAATGTATAACTCATACGTACAATGGCAAAAATAACAATACATACCGACCACTGGTTAGGGTCGTTCTTCATCATATTAGGTCAAAACAAGTTACAACATTGCAATATAACACAAACACTGCTTGCTCGCAGTCCCCATTTGGGTTACATTTTCCAAAATTTACACCAAGTTCCATTGGTAACAAATATGACATAGCATAAAATCAAAATGTGACTAACACATCATGACTCTCTATCAGCCATCAATTCAATATTCAGTCACAGATGAACTATGTCCCCAATTACAGTACAATACTGCCGTCCTAGCAATTCATCTAGTAGGCAAAAGTATGGGTTACAATGCATTTCACTGATAGTGTACTACTTTAAAATACCCTGCTCAGGAAATCGGCACAGACATTTTCTCTGCCTTTTACATAGTGAATCCTGAATCGATAAGACTGTAAAAATAAACTCCATCGTAATAACTTTGGACTGTCAAACTTGGCAGAGTTCAAAAACTCTAATGACCGATGGTCAGTTTGGAGCACAAACTCCTTTCCATACAAATACAAAGTAAACTTTTTTACAGCCCAAACAATAGCTAAACATTCGCGCTCTGAGACCGAATATTTTGTCTCACGAGGCAATAGCTTACGACTAGCATATGCCACAGGGTACAACTTTCCCTCGTGTTCCTGCATAAGACTAGCGCCTAATCCGCGATCTGATGCATCAGTTGCTAAGATAAACTCTTTGGAAAAATCTGGCAGACATAACACGGGTTTGGAGGTAATGACATTCTTCAAAGAGGTGTACGCTTTCTCCTGCGTTTCATCCCACTGAACTATATTGGGCTGACCCTTTCTAAGTAAATCAGACAATGGTGATGCAATCGCTGAAAAGTTAGGAATAAATTCATGGTAATATCCCACTAATCCTAAGAATGCTCTCACTTCCTTCTTAGTGGTGGGTCTGGGTGCGTCTCGTACCTTACATACATTCTCTTCTAACAGGCCAATCATACCTTCTCCCACTAAGTGTCCAACAAAGTCTACTTCAGACGTTCCAATCAGACACTTCGATGGTCTTGCAGTTAATCCAGCTTGGTCCATCCTCTGCAGTAAGTCCTTGAGAGTCTTCACATGCTCGTCGAATGTCTCTGTATGAATCAGCAGGTCGTCCACATATGCTGTCACATTGTTCATTCCACGGATCAATGGCTTTACGATCCTGTTCAGCGTGGCTCCTGAGTTCATCATCCCAAAAGGCATCCGAATGAATTCATAGTGTTCGCCCATGGTGACGAACGCCGTCTTGGGAATGTCTTGCTCTCGAACTTTCACTTGCCAGTATCCCTTGCTCAGGTCAATCCGAGAGAATAATTTTCCTCTCGAGAGACTCTGAAACACTTCTGATGGCGCTGCTGTCGGATGAGGGTCGAATACTGTGATCTTGTTTAACCTCCTGTAGTCGATGCAGACTCGGTTGGATCCGTCCTTCTTCTTGACGACAACAACAGGTGAAGCATAAGCTGATGAGCTCCTTCGAATGATGCCCAGCCGTTCCATGGTGGTAAGCTCCTCCTTCAATGAGTCGCGCATAGCGTAGGGCACCGGGTATGGTCGTTGACGAACTGGTACTTCTGTCGTCAGGTCGATGCGATGTTCACCCAACTGACAGCATCCAGGGAGATTGGTGAAGACGTGCTGGTAATTCTTCACCACATCGCAGAGTTCTTGACGTTGTTCCGATGTCAGTTGCGTTCCATACTGGACATCTCTGTAGCCTTCATTCTGGTCCCAGCTTCCTAGGTCGGCAAGGTCCTCCGTCGTTCCACCGTTGTCGCCTTCCAGGTCGCAGTCCTCGATGATTGTCATGCCAGCTGACTCCACGGGTTGACTCTTGTCCATCATGTCGTCCTCTGCCAGTACAGTCTCAGCACTATCACCGCCGCCGTCCTTTATGGCGTTGACATGTTCAGGCGTGGTATCTCTCCTACTGTTGTCCATCCCACACATCTCGGTCACAATAGGTCTCGGTTCCATTGCCACTGCTGCTACTTTTGACGTCCTTGGAATGTATCTCTGGAGGAGGTTGGCGTGCAAGGTCTTTTCTTTTGCACCCATCTTGACTCTATAGTCGTTAACACCGACAAATGAGACTACCTTATATGGTCCCTTCCATTGGACTAGGAGCTTGTTAGTGTTCGTCGGCAGTAGCACCAACACTTCATCTCCGGGGCGGAACTTCCTCTCTCGCGCTTTCCGGTCGTAGTAGGTCTTCTGTCTACCTTGAGCCTTGGAGAGTTCTTCCGTCGCTAACTTCCATGTGTCCTCCAGCCTCTCACGTAGTTCCATGACGTACTGGTAACTGGTCTTCGTTTCCGGCTCCTCTACGTCCTTGGTCCATAGTTGTCGTAAAATGTGCATTGGTCCTCTCACAGTTCTCCCATACAGCAACTCGAATGGGGCAAACTTGGTCGACTCTTGAGGAACTTCACGATATGCGAAGAGCAGCGGGTTGATGTATCTGTGCCACTGCTTGGGTTGCTCTGCGCACAGTCGTCTCAATGTTTTCTTCAGCGTGCCGTTGAATCGCTCCACCAACCCGTTGCACATAGGGTGGTAGACTGTAGTGGTCGACTGTCGAATTCCCAGTAGTCTATTCGTTTCCTTCATGACATCTGACATAAACTGGGTCCCTTGGTCCGACAAGATCTCTTCGGGCACACCCAAACGGCTGTAGATGTTCACTAAGGCTTCTGCTACCGTTTCTGCGTCGATCTTCTTCAAGGGTGTGGCTTCGGGGTAACGAGTAGCGTAGTCTATATACACCAGGATATACCGATGTCCACCTTCACTTGGGGGGTCGATAGGTCCTACTAAGTCCACGGCCACTCGCCTAAATGGTACGTCCACTACTGGCATACTCTGCAGGTGCACCTTTGGGGTCGCTCCTTTGTTCACCGTCCTCTGGCATATGTCGCATGAGCGGCAGTATCTCGCGACGTCACCTTCAATTCCAGGCCAATAAAAATTGCTCATAACTCTGTCTTTGGTTTTCTTCACGCCGAGGTGTCCTCCGACGATCGAGTCGTGGGCTACACTCAGTTCATACTCTCTCAGTTTCTCGGGTAGTACCACTTGCCTTATAACCGTCGCCTGTCTCAGGTCCTTGTAGATCCGGTACAGTACTCCTCCATGTTTCTCAAAATGAACAGATTTATTGCCTCTATTAGTTGGGATCTTCTTCTGCTCTAACTTCCTAATGACTTCGTCTTCTTCTTGGAGTCGGATAAGTTCCTCTCTATCCACTCCCGCGTGCCGTTCTGCCCTCGGCACCTTCAGCGACGTAGACCGGTCCTTCCTCTTCTCCTGGGCCCTCGTGGTCACCGCTCCTACCATCACCTCAGTATCAGGGTCGTACGGATCCTTCGCTCCGTCCACGTTCCCGACTACTAGGTCGCAGATGGTCTCCGGGAGACACAGTGCCGTCACTCTGCCCGTCAGGTAAGGCGTTCTCACGTCGATAATGGCTTCCTCCGCCGCTAGCAAGGAGTTATCGATCCTCGCTATAAGTTTCTTCCCACCGGTGAGCTGTCCGTCGTCCACCAGTGCTCGCCGCACCACTACACCTTCACAGCCGGTATCTCTTAGGACATCTACCGCTCGATCTCCAATCAAGCCCTTCATCACTGGTAACTTCAGCTTCTCCACGGTCCTTCCGTCACTGCATCCTCCGCACGTAACAGGCACCGCTAACTGTAGCTTCCCGTCCTTCATTACCGCTTGAACGTTGATGCTGGTGTCAGCCGTCGTCGCATCCTGTCTTGACGACTCGTCCGCCGCTATAACTACGGCCGCCGCCGCCTTGTTCGGCTTGCCTCGTCCCATATCCTTCTGGGCTGGACACATCCTCCGAACGTGGCCTGGCTTTCCACAAAGGTAACATTTCAACTCACCTTTGTCGTTTAACTTTGCACGACACTCCGTCGCCTTGTGTCCCGGCTTCTGGCACCTATGGCAGACCTGTGGGCTTCTGTCTCCGTTGGGCCTCTGTCGCACTGGCCGGCTCTGCAGTCTGGCGCTCCCGCTGAGCGTCCGGTTCCTCGCTACCAGGTACGCCTCCGCTGAATCTGCGATGTCCTGTAGCGTCTTTGGTTTCCTCTCCCTCACATGGGTTGCAAGGTCTGGTGGGCAGGCCTCCATGAATTGCTCTCTGACGAACAGATCTCTCACTCCTTCGTAGGTCTCCTCCGTCTTCGACAGCTTTATCCACCTTTCTAGATAGGTCTTGATCCTGGTCAAAAACATTCCAACATCTTCTCCATCTTCAGGCTTACCTTGTCTGAACATGAGTCTGTATCCGTCCTCTGACAGGTTGTACCTCTTCTGCAACGCTTCCTTGACCTTGTCGTAGTCCTTGGCTTCGTCGATCGGTAGTCTGCAGAAGCACTCCAAAGCTCTCCCGGTCAGCAGGGCAGACAGTGATGTCGTCCAGGTGGATCTGGGCCATTCAGCTGTCTCAGCAAACCTCTCAAACCGCAGCAACCAGCTATCCAGATCGTCCTTCTTGTCCTGAAATGCAGGTAGCTTGGGTCTCTTGGAACTGGCGTGGTCGTCGGTCTTCTGCGCTGAGTCGTTGCCTCCACGTTGCTGGCGGATCTTCTCCATCTCCAACCCGTGGTTCATCTCCTTCTCCCGAGCCTGTCGTTCAGCCTCCTTCTCCCGAGCCTGTCGTTCAGCCTCCTTCTCCTGTCGTTGAGCCTCCAGCTGTCTTTCTCTTTCCAGGCCTTCACGGAGGTAGTCCCGTCTCTCCTGCCCAGTGAGTTCCATAGCGTCCGCTTCCTGGCTAAGCCTTCCAATAACCTCCGACATGCTGTAGATAGCTTGTCGATGATATTCTACAATAAACTATGTAAATAAATCTAATAATTTAGATCTGGTCCGTTCGAATCTGGTCGGATCCCGGACGAGCCCCCAATATGTTACAGCTGAGGTTGTTCTAGCACGTTATAGTAGGGGGGAGTTAGTTGATCTAACTACAATCCTTTAGAAAACGAAACTATTACAGCTGTAAAATAAATAAACACGAGATCCGACGATAGATTAAATAATACTAAAGTTTAATAACTGTATAGTGAACAATAAATTACTAGGAAGACACCAGCGAAACTAAATATCTACGCCACACAAAAGGAAACTCACTTACTCACCCCCCCAACAACTCACACAGGTCTATATATATAAACATTCCTACAGAAAGTTCCCGAAATAAACGTTACCTTTGCCCTCGCACAAACTAACCAATCACGCATCAATACGTCATCAGGTTACATCACTCAAGGCCAAATCTGGCGTAAACACCCTTCTCCACAGTGTTATCGAATGTTCGGGAACATACTAATATTTACTGAACGAGTCAAAACACCTGACAACAAGCGGGCGAGGAAAAAACTACTCACTAGGAGAAGAAGGTCAGGTCACGGAGTACAGTACACTCTGGCGGTCGTCAACAAGAAATGAACACATGCTCACCAGTGTAACAAGAAACGGGGGAGGGCAAGGGATAGCTTGCAGATGCTACACAGGTATTAACTATTAGTGACCGGAGAATCTTGGAATCTTTGACCACAGACATTTGTGACTACTACAGAAACCAAACACCATCGGTGTCTGGCCGGGCGGAAAAAGTTACGCATTCGTTCAAGCAGAATCGTGGATGTCACCGCGCTAGGCAGGAACATGGTCTTTAAGGAGACAGATTGCTCCAGACTTTGCAGTTGAGATTTCCTCATCCACTGAAACATTTTTGGTCAATGTCGCCAGGTTACGTCCGCTCTGTCCATCCGCTCTGAAAGATTGAACAGGAGCTGCGGCGGCGGCGGCGGCGCTGCGGGCAGAACGCGGTTAAATCCCTTGAATACGCCCAGTCCTGGCCTCCTCTGTTGTTGTTGTTGTTTTTCTTTTCTTTTTCTTCTTCTGACACTGAAAAAATGTTGGCCGAGTTTTTGCACTCTAGTTTAGACATCCAATGTCTGGATAGTTTATAGATCACACAATAACTGTCAAGTTCAAACTCTAGTGCAGGGAAATACAGACGGAAGCAAAATCCTTGACTAGAAGAAAAAACGTCCACTGTGGATTTATTTTCAGAGCGACAAACAGACTGTCCTGATTCTGCTTTATTATTATTATTATTATTATTATTATCTCCGTCTCCCTGTCACTTTGTACACACAGCCTGACTTAGGGGTGAAACAGAACAAGACTGCTGTAGTCGCCAGACCGGTGACTGGCCGCCCATACATTTTTACTTCACATTGCAACACCAGACACTGCCTGCTGCACCCGGCTGGGTCACGTTGTGGACAGTTCCTACTGCGTCAGTCACTCAGTGTGCAGGAAACTTTGGGGGTGGCGAGTCACCGGTCTGGCGTCTACAGGAGCCTTGGTCTGTTTCATCCCTTATCCACAAACTCAATCATTTAATTCTATGATTGAAGGGACTTGATGAAACCAATACTGCTACTGGCAAACTGGAGTTGTGTCACGGCTTATCTAGTGAGATACGGTACATGTATAATCTGCTAATTTTTAATTTTTTTTCTGCATTTTTGTAGCTGGTTTGTTTTTGTTTTTGGCGTCGCTAAAATTGTGATGAAGACTGTCATGCAATGCTCAGCCGCTATTGTGGGTACTACGTGTACCATTTGTAGGCAGAACTGCAGACACGAGATCTTCCCTCTGGGCATGATGAGCGTTACATGCGATGGCTTACAAGCGCTCATTTTCAGTGCCCTGACTGTCGGCTTTCTGTCTACAGCTGACACGAAATTAGTTCACTGATAGATATGAATACACACATGTATATAATCAGTTACACAGAGTGGACAAACTGCATGTCTTCAATCATGAAACTGAATTCAGAAAAGAATGTTGTAAGGTGCGTGCAGTCTAATTACAAAGCCAAATAGATAGGGATGGAACCGGTTCCGGAATTTTTTTTCGGCCGTCATGTATCTCCGCGCTATCGATATTTTGTTCGGCAAAAAAGTCGAAATGCGAAAAGAGCTTTAAAAGAGTGATTTGCCTGAAATAAACAAGTTGGCACTTCCGATCTTCCGCCCCGGGTACTTTTGGTTGTGTAGGTCTTGGCTACCCTCCAGTCTGCCAGTTCAGCTCTTGCCTTCGAGTGTAGGCCTAAGTGACTGATAGATCCAGCATCCTCAAAGAGAGATAATGTGATGAAACATCGAGTGTGATCGTTTCGTGACTCATCAGTGATTTTCAGTTGGATTTATAACTGGTGAAGCCTGTAAGATGAAATTTCAAGGTAGCGTCAGTGATGTCATATCTAATAGTACATGTAGTCTTTAATTTTCACGGCATTGTTCAAGTAAAGGTAGAGAACTGGACTCTACGCTAAATCTAGAACCAGGCACGAAGAGACTTTGTCAGCCTGGGGCAATGTCAGAGTCACACTCTGTTCAAAATGTAGGGGCTAGCTTAGACCTAGAAATAGAAAAAGATCACACCTAGCTTACGTGCATTTCTTTTCAGTGTTTAATTCAGGATGGAACTGTGACTTGGTAGGTTAAATATTATCAGCTGTGTTAATTAGAATATTAGACTTGAATTAGATCCTTTTTTTTGGGGTTTTTTTTTAAAGGGGGGGGGGGATTACTAAACAAAGTTAGATCTACTTTGTATTGGGTAGGGATTAGTTCAACAAATGTTTGGATATAGTCACTGAGAATAAGCTACATGATGTATGTGTTTTGGTTGACATAAAGACTTGTCGTGTAACCCATCTAGATCTGAGATAGTGTGGTCTTGAGAGACGAGTGAGAAATGACTCGGGATCAAAATGGCACCTCATGTCATTTTCATACTAAACTTATCATAGCTCTAATACAGATTCCTCATGCATTATTGACATGCCTTTATGTATTCATTAATGAGTCATCTTTTACAATCGCGCGCGACACGGGCTTGCCGGAAAAAGTTCAGGACATTTTTGTGTGGCCTGGTTCCATCCCTGATATTAGAGAAACTATCCAGTTGCGTTCATGATTCAGTGATGGTTTGTAGTGTAAAATACCACGGGCCTTTCAGAAAACTCTGTGGTGTGACCATTTTTTTAAAATAAACTTCTTCAAGGACAAAGATATTAAAAAGGCTTAAGCACAGTTCTCGACAGGTATTATTAGGTACCACATCCACTGCCATAGAGTGTAACGATCCAGTCTGACGACACAACCAGGTAAAAACGATCAGCAATCTAAAAAAGTTACATGTACCGGATTTTATCATAAATGTAATAATTACTGAGAAATACTAATAAAATCTTCGCGGATTTTGTTACCTTCTATTTTGGTACCGGGATTTATCAAAGTTTGGATTATAACACATTGCTTTATGTACATCAGTGGTTCTAAACCTTCTAGAACATGTTTCTCCCCACCTTCAGGGCTCGCGGGTTCATCCATTCTGCCCCCCCCCCCCCCACTGCGATTCCCAAGTTCAGTTCCCCACACCTAGCACCACTGATGGGGCAAACCCGGATCTGCGGAATTCAGCAGCACAGAGATAGAGCTGAACCTCAGGATCAATTATAGTACATTACATTATATTGTGCACAATTTGGATATAAAGAAAAAACAAACAGGGGGGAGGGGGGGGGGTGTTGCAGTATTTTCAAAATAAATGAAACATGCAATATGTTTTACTTAATGAATGGCTGGCCATATCCTCATGTCTGACTTACTCATTAGAAATATGATTTTTACGCCATCCAGTAACTTACAGACTTTTACTGCATAAACTCAGATTTCTTATTTCGTTATTTCAATCACAGAAAAGCTTACATACGCTACCTAGTACCCCCTCCCCCCCCTCCCCCCCCACTACACTTTTCATAGGCTGACGACATCCTCCCCCATCTCTCCACCCCTTTCCAGCCAAAATGTAAGCTACATACTTTTGGTATTTATAGTGGAATTACCCGTGACCCATATAGGTTTGACTTGCTTCACGGTTTTCTGTTCACGATAAACAAACAAATAAAGAAAAATCGATGGCCCCATCGTGAAGCTGCAAAAGTGTCAGAACGTAATTTTAAAAGAGAGAGAGAGAGAGAGGGAGAAAGAGAGAGAGAGAGAGAAAGAAAATTCTGTTTAACTTCAAATGCATCTCTGACACAGCTGTGGTCAACACATTTCTAGTCTTACAAAACAAAACAAAACAAAGAAAGTAGTTTGCACTTCCCCCCTAATCAGCAGTTCAATAAACTTAGTCTTCCTTCTAGAAGCTCAAAGAATATTTAGCAAAACAAGAGCTGTCATCATCACCCAAGTAGTTGTGCCAATTACAACATTGGTGAGATTTCATGAAAGTGCCAGCGATGTACTCTTGCATAGCGTCAGTCAGCAGCTTCAGCTGTTCAGTCCTTGTCTCACACGTAATATCGATTCTTCTGTACTCGAAAAGATTCAAGATGGCAATGAAGAACAAATTAATGACAAATGCACTGTTCAACACGTCCATTCATGCACTTTATCAACAATGAACCATCAGATCTTAACATTAAAAGCAGGTTTAATAAGCCCCCACATGTCATGTAGTGATGTACACAAACTCAAATGTACACAAACTCACATGTACACAAATTACACATGCACACAAATACACACGTACACAAATACACATGTACACAAATACACGCGTACACAAACACACATGCACACATGTACACAAAATACACATGTACACAAATACACACGTACACAAATACACATGTACACAAACTACACATGTACACGCATACACAAAATACACATGCACACAAACACGCATGTACACAAACACACATGCACACAAATACACATGTACACAAACACACATGCACACAAATACACATGTACACAAACACAAATGTACACAAACACACAACAATTATCACTTAAAGAGATATGGATTTTGTGTGTGTGTCGTTTCCCATTTATTCTATCTCAACCATATGCACTAAAACAACAATAAACGATGAATGCCAAACAGTCTTGAATTGAAGATCTTCAGCGTGGAAACATTTAGACCAACTGCTGTTGCCGGCCAGTCTTCAGTGATATAACTTAAAAACAACTGCCAAATGTATGGGAGAAGCAGATGACTGTCCTTTTCAGGGGATCCACAATCAGGTAAGCAAAGTTCTGTCTGTGTGTCTTGCTGGAAGGGAAATAGCGCTCGTCCTTGTCGTCCTGGGAAATAGAAATTATAAAAGTGTCAAAAAAAACAACAACAAAAAATGAAATACAAAAGGCCTGGCGACAGAACTAATCCCTGCATTCCTTTTGTCTTTAGTAGCACCCATAAGTGTGTACATGTACTTATAACTAAGAGGAAAAAAGATCCCCAAAATATTGTCTCTTGCCCACAGCTTCCTTAAACAAAGAGCTGAGAAGTCCTGTGCGGTATGTCTCCTCGAGCCTTGTGCAATCGGTGTGGGACAGCTCTAGTAGGGGACAGCTCTGCAGAACTAACACAAGATTAACAAGGCCACACGAGGGCACTTTCTCCTTGCCCGAGGGTGGGGAGGGTGGAGGGGTGAGAGGGTGACCTCCAATTTGTATGCTGTAGAAACAGTTGAAATGACCGGACAGGACACAATATCCGGGCAGTCGCCAGAAAACGACGTAACTCGAATTCACGCATTTTGAGCAGGACAACAGATGCCCAAAGTTACAATAAATCACCAACAGTAAGCACAAACCCATTTCACTGGCCGGTGAAACCAGCACAGGCTCTGTGTGTGTGTATGTGTGTGTGTAGGATAGACAGAGAGAGAGAGAGAGAGAGAGAGAAGAGAAGAGAGAGAGAGAGAGAGAGAGAGAGAGAGAGAGAGAGAGAGAGAGAGAGAGAGAGAGTATAAAACTAGTAGAAATTGAGCGTTTTACTTCAATTCAATAAAATATCGTATTTTTTGTAGAAAGGATCTGAATATTTTCTTATACGATCATGAAAGCGTTCTGTCAACACTCTGCACAGAGTCCTGAATAGTCAACTTTCTGCATTTTTCTGTCACTCTTTATTCTTTTTCTCTTCCACTTTTCCCCCACCCTTCCCTCACAACCCTTCAATCTCCACCCAGCAGCCGCCGCCAATCTCCAGTGTCCACGACCTTTCAATTTTCTATTTTGACAGAAAGCGATCTTCTTCCACTGCAACCTCAGTGAGGCCTTTCTCCACCCCAACCCCTTCCCCGATCTCTGTAGACACACATTTCCAGTGCATAGAACACGATATTTTCTCATCCACTTGCCTCAGTTCTTTCAAGTTCCAACTCTCTCCATTAATGTGGGAATAGCGGTAAAGTTTTTGAGTGGGAAAATGTTCCAAAAAAATCTAAATAATCCGATCTCATGAGAGCAAATTTCAGCAATGCGACCAAAACCGCGTCGTTTCTCCTCAAAACGAATGGGAGAATGTTAAGGATGAAACATCTGGAGGTTAAACTCAGATTTGATCAAAATTGTACAAAGAAAAATGATTCAACTTCATCTCATCCTCCAGGACCATCTTCAGTTCAAGGATTTCAACGATGAGCTCAGACAAAAAAGTTACTAAAAAAAACAACAGTTTGAACTCCATGCCAGAGAAAGGCGACGGAAGATTTCCTGAGAAAAAAAAAAATCCTGGTGAAACAGTTAGTGTTCCATCCGGCCCTTGGCTCCATACACTCTAGTGGAGCCTCATACGATAAGAGTTAGTCATGTCTAGGTACTCTTGTGTGCAGTCTTTGGGTGGTCACTGCATGCAAAAGTCTATCTCACCCACCCGTGTGTAGCATCCACTCCCTTAGTGACCATGCTTGACCTTACAATACCAGTGTAATGCGAGCGCACAGAACATTTTATATTTGCATTCAGTCTGGCAATAACCCTGAACACACGCATTTTGCCTTGAATCAAGCAAGACTTTTGAGCTTGTTGTTCTCACCACTATCAGTGCTGAGATCACAAGATCAGACTTAACTCACCATATCTCTGTGGATTACTTGGGACTTTAAAATAGCCCTGCTCCCTAGGTAAAGACGACCTACATTCTAAAGTTTTCCTATTGATCAGCTTAACATTAATCTTAGACCATCTCGCTCTTATGACAAATTTTAATGCTTTTATCAATTCTGGGGCAAACTGACCTGATATCGATATCTTCTTCTTCGGTTCGAGTGTTTCCGTGGCGGTTACGAATATTTTTGTATAAATCTACAACAAATACATGGGCTCTGACAGAAAAACTGAAATTTTATACTTATTATTTCAAATTCCCCAATCAAACTGTTCTGTTCACATTTACAGAAAAAGGTGAAAAATAAGTTGGGCATGACGATCTCTGCTAACGTCAGTGTAGCTAAAAATTTCAAAGACACCGACAAGAAATCCCATCTAATTTTACACGTGTTGACTGTGTGTGTGGTCAGAGCCGTCATCCATCCAAATAGAAAGAGATTCTCAAACTGAAGAGTTCTCTGGTAATTAGCTGCAGACGGAGTGGTTGCCCTTGTTGATTTTAAACGGGATCGTTCACCCTCAAAGCAAAGCTATAATCGATTCCTCTTCAGCGTCGCCACACTATAGACCCCCACCCCCCACCCCGCCAATCCCTTACCCTGTACATAATCGTATCCACAACCACACCCCCTTCTTTACTCTCTACACAATAATGCCCAAATCTGACGAAAAAATCCAGTTTATGTCCCCGGGGACCCCGGGGTCCACCTATCCTCTACCCAGCACTGTAGACATTTCACTGAGAAAGTTCAAGGCGGATCTAAAAAATGATTCTGCATCCACATGATCTAAACAGACGAATGATCCCTTCCCTTTCCTTCTCAAATCCATGAATACATTCCGTTAAAACTGTGGGGTTCATCCCATATCTCGCATCTCTCCAACATCTGAACAAACACTCAGCCACGCTCAAACTCACAAAGGTGTCGATGATGGATGAATGCAATTTCAAATTGTGACATCAATTAAACCATTTTAAAACCCATTAAGCTTTCTCCAAAGTCCCAGCGCGTGACAGAAGGGAAAATGAACATTGACAAGGCCTTTGTTATTAAATTAAACATTTTTAGTTATTATTTCAATTATTTCTTTACTCCCGCAGAGTTGGACGGTCGGACGCTTGAGGGTGCCAGACGCACAGACAAAAGCTCCTCAATTCGGACTCCCAAACCAGCCGTAAATCGTGTCTGTGTGTTGGGGGGAAAAAGAGCGAGGGGGGGGGGTGCGAGTCGCAACAACAGTGAATACCTCGTGGCTTCAAGGGCTAACAAACTTACATGAATTTTTACAAAGGTCTTCCAGAAAAAGATGTTTTAAAATTAAAAAAAAAAAACAACAAATTGCTGAGAGTACCCTACATGAAAATGACATCAGTGCGAGCAATAACTGTGGACGCCATCCGCTGATTTTTTTTCTCAGATGCCAAACAAATCAGAAGATACCGCACTATTGCACTGTCCTGGTCACTGAACGATGGACAAACACAGGAGGTTGGTCGTTGTAAGGCTGGCAGGAAGGGCAGAGTGAAAACAACAACAAAAATGTTTTCCCCCGACCCGTTCACACTCGTCAGGCTCGGCAACTCATTCATGCCGTGTAGTCAAACTCTCAAACTACTCACTCAGGGGTTTTGGTGACCAATTTGTGTCCACTCTGCAAACTATTTTTGTGTCACCATGTCACTACGGAAAAGGGCTGTTGTGGTCATTATATGAGCTAAACCCAATCCTAGCTTTAGTCCAAACCTTAATTCTAAAAGTTTCCCCAAAATTGACAGCGCAAACAAAACCTAGTTTAGCCACATGGCACAAACAGTTCCAAAGTTTTTACTCTGATCATTGAAAACAATTCTCCTGCTGGACTCAGGCAAAAAAAAAAGGTGAGATTTTTCAAGTAAAATGTTCAGATTTTGTTCCGATGTAACTAAACGCTGGCAAAATAAGGAAAAAAAAAAAAAACCACGGTGTTTCCCTAAACCCGAGATATGCAGGAGAAAACTTGTCCAGCCTACAACTTTACACTCACACTCTCTTTGTCATTGTCCTGTCCAGTTTTGTGAGTTGGTGGAATTCTGTTTCACCACGTGCCCAGCACGTGATCGTGTTCAGATCACTATCATTATCGCTGCGCTGACGTACCTTCGGCTTACCAAGAAGGCAGTTGGCTGGCATAGGGCCCTATCATGAAACCGCGCAAGCAGCAAGAACATAATTTTTACGGGAAAGTAAGTTTTATACGAAATGTATTCCTTATCTTCAATATACCTTTCATTACATAGACAAAAACTTGAAATCGGCCCATTGCACTTTCCTTTCTTCCACAACAACAACACAACAACAACAACAACAACAACAACAACAAAAAGCTCAAGGGCTTCAAACAAAGAATAGCGTACACACAAACAAAGAATAGCGTACACACAAACAAAGAATAGCGTACACACAAACAAAGAATAGCGTACAAACAAACAAAGAATAGCGTACAAACAAACAAAGAATAGCGTACACACAAACAAAGAATAGCGTACAAACAAACAAAGAATAGCGTACAAACAAACAAAGAATAGCGTACAAACAAACAAAGAATAGCGTACAAACAAACAAAGAATAGCGTACACACAAACAAAGAATAGCGTACAAACAAACAAAGAATAGCGTACAAACAAACAAAGAATAGCGTACAAACAAACAAAGAATAGCGTACAAACAAACAAAGAATGGCGTACAAACAAACAAAGAATAGCGTACAAACAAACAAAGAATAGCGTACAAACAAACAAAGAATAGCGTACAAACAAACAAAGAATAGCGTACAAACAAACAAAGAATAGCGTACAAACAAACAAAATCATCTCCACTTACGCGGTTTCATGACAGGGCCAAGGATGTATGAGAGTCAGAGAGTGGAAATAAACGTGGAAGAACAAGTGACAGGCAGTAAATAGGAAGGTATGCTTAGTTCAAGTGGTCTATCTGAGTTACCGCTCATACTTCATGCTGACGTTCATTGGAATCTAAATGGATTTATCAGTGGATATTAGGAGACTTCCGGTACTGGCGTTAATGGTGATGATGATTCTGATTAATTTTTAATCTTAACGATTAGTCATTCATCTGTTTACTTCCTGCTATCACTGAATTAAATCTGAATTAAAATCATGTCTGACAATTATTACATTTACACAAGTCTTGTCTACCGTACAGTTCCGGTATTCATTCATTGGACTACCGGCTGCTGCGCCTTGATCATGTCAACCTCATAGCTCATACTTGTCTTCAAATCTTTAAGACATTTCAAAAACTAGAATCATGAAATAGGAGGTAAATGATGGGACTTGTTTGACGCACTTGTTTGACGCACTTGTTCGACTGAGAATCTCTTCCTCTAAAGATCTCCTGCAGTTGTCATCTTACATTGAGCTCTTTTCTCTGAATCCGGAAAAATGACGATAACAATGAGATATCGTAAAAACAGCAGTCTACATTGTACACTTAGACGTTCACATAATTATTGTTCTATATTCTAACCTCTCACTCTCTGCCATCTTTTCACTGTATCTATACATTATAAAAAATAGACTTGCGAGACCTTCTCGGGTAACGCCTCCACTGCAGCAAGGATTGACAGAGTTCACCGCAAGCTGGGGTGTTGATAATGAAAAATGTTTAACTTAGGTTTGCTAGTTTTTATTTATATATTTTAATATCTGGGCGACCGCACGAATGCTGACAACGTGTTAGGCCGCCGAACCACTAGGCTGTAGCGTTTTGGTCCTGCACTACAGTAATACGCACCACAGGGAAGTTTATCAGAACTGATACGAGATCATAGAGTTGCTGTTTTTATAAGAACTAGTAAATCCACCCGTTCTCCGAACGGTGAGTGGCAAACAAAACAAAAGAGATTGAGAGACTGCAAAGACAGGTTAGACAAATGCTGAGTTTTTTAAACTATTCGCTCACCGGACAATCATGGTCGCAAAACTTCAGGGGGAAGTTCTTCCCCCCGTCCGCACCACTTACCAAAAAGTAAACAAACATAATTAATCTGATGACCTCCCCTAACCCGCGCTTTCCTTCCTTCTTTCTTCTTTCTTTGTCCCATACAAATACTAAACCCAACCATTTGATAAGCCCGCTCAAAAGTTTTCTTGACTGGCGCGGACGGGCGGAGGACCTCCCCTTCAGGGTATACACAACATTGTCTGTGTAACATTGTCAGCATCAAGCTGAGCACATGTCTTGTTTACTTTCAAGCAGGCCACGCTCAAAGGAAATGGCATATTCGATACTGTGTATCGGTTTTGCTCGCGCCCAGTAAAGAGGTTGAGGAATCGCCATCCATAACATACATTACGGCATCCATGCAGCTCGACAGGATAAAAAAACAGTAGGCCTAGGCCTAGATATACCAAAATTGTGAGTGTCTCGCTTAAAGGCCATGAAAATAAATGCTTAGACGTCATGCAGAAGTTTGCGCAAAATGACAGCCTTCGATACTGAGTATCGATTGCTACACCGATATGCAACAATCATAAAAACTACACCAGGAATTTAGTCCGGGTTTAAACGCTAAGGCGTTTCACAGTTTTCAAAAAAATATAAGATGTGGTCAAAAGCAAAAACTAAGCCATTCATGCAACTCGGCAGTATCAAAAACGGTAGTATGCAAACTTTCAAGTGTCTAGCGTGAATGGCCATGAAATGCATAGGCGTCACAGACAGTTTACCCCCTGCTCTCATTATTATAAGAAGAAGTGCTCCAAGTGTGGAAGTTTCGGTACAGACCATTGTTGTCCCCATATATTTTCTTGTGCCATTGTACAATATAGATCGGTTGAGCTCTCTATTTGTGTCTTTTCAAGACTTGCAGCTCCCCCAACATTGAGCTAACATTCTCCAGCACGGATTCCAATCTGTTTCAGTGTGAGAAATGAAACTCCTCAAAATCGTTCAGCAACTTTCCAAACTCCCGTGAAACTGACCGGGCGTTGACAAGGACAAACTGCATTGGATTAGTCTGGCCCTACGGTAAACCTCTTGAATATCGAATCATCGGAAATGGAAGTACCGTGGCCGCTTGAGTAAACATACAGAACGACTATTTTCATCTCGCTGAGTACGGATTCGCTGGCGACTAATCTTAAATTATTCATCGCAAAGCGGTACTCAAATCATCGTAAGTACTTTTTCTACAACGCCCGAAATCCCCACGCGCCTGTACGGTGTTTCATACATTTTTCAGACCAAAAAAAGTGTACAGAGTGACTTCCCCATATGGCAACATTGGGTTTTTGTTTGCACGGTCAATTTTGTTTTGGAAAGTCTTCGGGTTAGGTACAGGATTGGGATTTGATTTACATTTTTATTTTTTTGCAAAGTCTTGGGGTTAGGCAGAGGGTTAGGATTTAGTCTACAGCATTGGTCAGTCTTTTGGCAAAGTCTTCGGGTTAGGTACAGGTCTAGTCAGAGGGTTAGGATTTGGTTTACAGCACTGATCGGATTTTTTCGGAAAGTCTTCAGGTTAGGTAGCGGGTTAGGTAGAGGTTAATGTGTGAACGTCACATTCCATAACGTGGTAAATTGCTGAAATTACCCCCCCCCCCCCCAATCACTGACCAGGATCCGGCGTACACAGATGTCCAGGCATGCGCACTAACAGAGACACAATCCAGAACGGACCAATCACTGGGGTTTGTATTTCTTTGGGGTTTACGTCCGTTTGTCAGTATGAAATGTTTACATCAAAGACGTGGCCTGGGGCCCTCGTTAGAACTCAGACCCGTAAGACACTGAAGTCTGCAGGATTCGAAACTGGGCCCCTCTGGCAACTTGGTCAAATGCTCTAACCGCAAGGCCACTGGGTCGGCAAATTATGGAAGGCTGGTCTCTGATGAGAGCACACACACAAAACAAGCTAGAGTTTCGCTATCTCTCATGCCATGACTGATAACTGGCGCTGGAAGACAGGGGAAGAGAAGGCGCCCAATTGATGTAATCTGCTCAGGAGGAAAGAGAGGACGAAAGAAAGAAAGAATAAAGAGAAAGGAAAGAAAGAAAGTACAACTGACCACCCAGTGAGAACAAAGGAGAAAAGAAAAAAACGAGAAGAGAGAGAGATGTATAAGACATCAACATAATTATCGTTCTAGATGAATCAGGAAGAAAAACCACAGCAGTTTATCTGTATGTCTCCAGCCTGTTGCACAAAGTTCTTCCCGGAACGAACGGCAAATTACACAGATCAATTCTCATCCAACTAATCACGCCCACCAGACCAGATA
This sequence comes from Onchidella celtica, assembly GCA_963931925.1. NCBI lineage: Eukaryota > Metazoa > Mollusca > Gastropoda > Systellommatophora > Onchidiidae > Onchidella > Onchidella celtica. Next base: position 1,202,104 of record OZ007580.1, read on the forward strand.
GAGATAAAATCGCAGCCAACAACTCCAGAACCAGATCTGGCAAAGCTACGGGGTTAACCCTCTAAAATCTACAGCGTCATAAATACATGAAATCTTATTCAGCTAAAGACAATTGGTCATAGTTCTCATTTTTTACACAGTCAAATTACCTTACAAAAATGCAAGGTTGTTTGTTGTTTTCAAATAACCTGACAGAATTTTCTAGACAAGTACACTGACGTAAAGGCACGATATGGCACCAGGAAACGGGTCTTTCGTAGGTATGTACGCCCGCTTGGGTGTGTGTGTAGTGGGGGGGGGGGGTGGGGTAGGAGGAAGATTCCGGAGCGTGTGTACATAGGCTTTTCATTCACGGCAATTTTCAATCAATTCAGTTGTTGGATAATAATGATCAAAATCACGTTTCCATGGAAACAGCCAAGCAAACAATCCAACAGTTCATAGGAAACATTTCACATCAAAATTCTATCACGGACAGTCACCATTCTGCTGGCCGTGGGGGGGCTTCAACCCTCCCTCCCCCCCCCCCCCGCCCGCGGGCTTGGCTTTTTGTTTTTGATTTGGGGAGGGGGAGGGGTAGAGGAGATACCAAAATATTGCCTTTAAATCGAAAGTAAACTTACTTACTTGGCCGACGACCCCAAACTGATCTTAACACAGTTCCGACATTGGACAAAATTTTCTTTCCTTTCCCACGTTGAGACCGTTCAAAACTATTATTTCAATTGCTCTGTCAACGCACTTTCAAACACAATAACACACAAACAAACAGACATATGGCTAACACAATAATACTCAAACAAACAGACATATGGCTAGACACACGGAAAAAGTTCTTTTATTACTCGGGGGCCTCAGTCCAAGGCTGTTGCGCCCCAATTCTTGTTTCTTGTTTCTTGCCTCTTACTGCTATCCAAACATCTAGGGACGCAAAAAATAAATGCGCATGTCGGACTCTGTGTAAATCTGTTTACCGGTGTAGCGGATCTAGCGATGGTTTGTCTAGGGTGACACACTGATTAGCCACTGTGGTCTCCCACAGGTCGGGAACTTTCCCAGTGTCTGTCTGTAACGTTTGTCCCTGACTGTAGCGGCTGTGTGTGTGTGTGTGTGTCTAGTCTCCCTCCACCCTCACTGGATCATGCACTTATTCATCCAATATTTATCTTTTCCATCCTTTCATTAACCCTCCCCCCCCTCCCTCCCCCGCGATCTCTCCATCTCACTGACTAATTATACCTCATGTACCAATGCTTTGCCCGTCTGCTGTCTTATTTTTTCATCCATCCATCCACCCACCTACCCATCCACCCTTCCGTCCATCCATCCATCCATCCATCCATCCATCCATCCATCCGTCCGTCCGTCCGTCCGTCCGTCCGTCCGTCCATCCATCCATCCATCCATCCATCCATCCTGTCACAAATCCCAGACTGGGAGATGTAATAAGTTATGACAGGACAACAATCACGAACGAACAAGTTTAACACTTAACAGAACAACCCATCAGACTCACACATTTATTAAACATAATTATACAGATAATAGCGCAATTACATACATTATATTATTGAAATTAACTGCCGTACAACGGCCTTATTCTCACATGCACTCTTCCTCGGATCCACAACCCGGTAGTTACTTCCTAAAGACACTTCGGCCTCAGCCTCTCCCCTCAGGGTCTTAATAGCACATTAATAATTCACTGGCACCGCAGTCTCTCAATATCACCTTCCTATTGTCATACACCTTAGCATTCCACTAGCACCTCAGCAGGGCAATAGCACATTATCATTTCAATAGCCCATCAACATGGCAATAGTACATTATCATTTCAATAGCCCATCAACATGGCAATAGTACATTATCACATTCACGCTCATATCTACGTCCCTGTCCGTGGCCAGACTGCCACGACTTTATGTGCCTCCACTGTCCTGCACCGACAGCCTCACTCTTGGCCTATGTGTGGCCTCCGGCCCTATGCTGGCCTATCCCCTGTGCTCACCGAGGTGGCTCTTTGGCCCGTCCCCGACACCTACAAGAATAACATTACATTAGTATAATACCCTACCATTTCTATTCACTCCACCTCTCCTTACAACCCATGAAGCGTACACACAATAGTTCACCTTTCACTCACCAACATCTTACGGTAACACACCTCCATCGGAGTACACAATACTCACTCGTGCTACAAATCCATGAACTCACTTTCATCTATCGCTCATGGCGCACATTGCTATATCCAATATCAAGGACTTCCACATTCCTCACATATACTTATTTACCTCATGGTAATAGACGAATATAATACATCAATCATAATTATCAATCATCGTTTCACCTACCAGTCATCGCTGGAAAGACTCTCTCACTAGTCTTCTGACTGCTCCCCTTATGTTCGCCCACTGGGCTTTCTCTTGCGTCCGCTCTTTAGGACGTTCTAACTTGCAGTGACAGTAATACAGCGCTTTCGCCTCATTCAGACCCCCCACCACTCATAACAGGCACGCTTTTCCTTACTTGTCTACGTGCGTTAATTTTACTCTCCTCCTTTCCCCCCGTAATTATTAACTATCGCTCACTCCACTCGTGACATCATCCCCCACCCCAAAAAAATTAATGCAATTAATTTCAAATCGCATCAAGATGACTGTCAACGAGTGAGCGTGAGCAATACTTACACAAAAAATGACCTAGCAATTCCCCTAGTATATAAAATACCGAAATCAGGGGAAAATATGGGGATCAATATGCCCTGCAATATGCATATATGTATCACATCATGAATAGCTAACTAAACACAATATCTAATACAGAATCAAAAACCAATCAACCTATCAACCATTCTTCATATCATATTTATAATGTCAATATTTTAAAGTCGACTCATTCACACAGATCCTGTCAATGTTCCTGTCCTCCGATGTATAAGCTCCTGAACTCTTCCCCTAGGCTCGACTAAGGTAGTCGGCGATATGATTGCTGGTTCCTGGAATTGGTTGTATAATGAACGTATACGGTTGTAAAGCCAATACCCATCTAGACAAGCGTGGGCTGGACGAACGATTCTTCGACAAAAATGTTAGTGGCTTGTGGTCTGTCTGGATACAGAATTCTCGTCCCATGAGATAACGTCCTAATTTCTGGACGGACCACACAATGGCAAGACACTCACGCTCTATCACAGAATACTTTCTTTCTCTCTGCAATAACTTCCTACTGACATAACATACAGGATGGAAACATTCGTTCTTCTCCTGTAGAAGACAAGCGCCGACACCAGAGTCCGACGCATCCGTTCTGAGGATAAAATTAGATCGAAAATCGGGTAATATCAGAATGGGTGACGATGATAATGCTGTCACCAAATTATCAAATGCTGTCTGACACTCAGACGTCCACTGGACCTTATCGGGTTGTCCCTTCTTAGTAAGGTCAGTAAGAGAAGATGACAAGGAGGAAAAATTTGGAATGAACTTTCTGTAATAATTTAAAATTCCCACTAAGCTTCTGACTTGTTTCTTTGTTTTTGGGATTTGCAACCCTACTAATTTGTCAATTTTTGTTACTTCAGGTCTCTGAACACCTCTACCCACGATATGTCCTAAGAACACTATCTCTGGACATGCCAATTCCATCTTTGCGGGTTTAGCAGTTAACCCAAAATGACGTAATCGTTGAAAAATTACTGTTAGTGTCTGAATATGATCAGACCATGTCGACGTATGACATGCTATATCGTCAAAGAATGACACGACATTAGGTATGTCCTTCAACACCAGTCTCATTAATCGTGCAAACGTCGCTGGCGCGTTTACCAACCCAAATGGCATGACCTTAAATTGGAATAATCCAATGGGCGTTTGGAACGCCGTGTATTGTTTAGACTCCTCAGTAAGAGGGATTTCCCAATAACCTTTCGTTAAATCTATCTTGGAAAACCACGTGGACCCGGCCAATGAAGCTATTAATTCCTCCTGAAACGGAATAGGCTCCCTATCGCCTACCGTAATATTGTTCAATCTTCGAAAATCAATACAGAACCGCACCGATCCATCAAGTTTTTTCACGAGGACGATGGGTGATGAATACGGCGATGTTGATGGTTCTATCACATCTAACTTCAACATTGACTCAACTTCCTTTATAACTCTATCTCTCGAAGAAAAAGGCAGCGGATAAGGTCTAAGAAATACTGGCTTATCCGAAGTCAACTTTATTTGGTGCTGGATCACCGTAGTGCGACCCGGCAAATCCGTAATAACATCCGGGAATGACGCTAACAGGGTCTTAAGTTCCCTACTCCTTGAACTCGTACGGTCAGGGTTAATTTTTACGTCCCTGTAACCTTGTGTCGGAGTTAACTCCGGCAATTGAATTTGTAACTCTTCCTGCGCCTCGGTGTCGCTTACGTCACAGTCCAACTGGTCTACGACCCCCGTACAAGCAGTAGAGAAGACCGTCTCCTCTGGTCTTGTCTGTGCACACAGATACTGTGGTCTCTCAGAAAATCTCTGTAGCATATTAACATGGAAAACCTTACTCGTTCCATCAATGTGGATAGCGTAATCTACCTTTGAAACAACTCGCTCAATAACATAAGGACCTTTCCATGTTATCAATAACTTATTATGGTCCGTAGGTAACAACAATAGGACCTTGTCTCCTGGCTTAAAAATTCTCAATTTGGAACCTCTATCTTTATAGTCTTTTGCTCTTTTCGAAGCGATACTAGAAGCTTCTTCTGCTATAGTGCGCGCTGAAGATAATCTTTCTCTTAAATCAACAAGGTACTGAAACACCGAAATCTGCTCATCGTCTCCCGATGATGGCGACGTCATCATGTCCCGAAGAACATCAGTTGGGCCCCTAGGGCTACGACCATACATCATTTCAAACGGCGAGAATCCCGTTGACTCCTGCCGTACCTCTCTGTACGCGAATAATACTGCAGGGATATATCTATCCCAATCTTTAGGGCGATCAGCAGCTACCTTACGCAGCATCGACTTTAACGTCGAGTTCAATCTCTCGCACATGCCATTAGCCTGCGGATGATAAGGGGTGGTAGTGATGGGTTGTATGCTGAATAAGCGAAACAATTCCTTCATCATCTCCGAAGTAAATTGCGCGCCCCTATCAGACAAAATTTGTTCTGGTATTCCTACCCTAGCGAAAATTGCAAACAACGCTTCCGCGACTGCCTCAGACGTTATGGTCCGCAGAGGAACCGCCTCTGGCCATCTCGTAGCATTACATATGACCGTTAAGAAAAATCGATTCCCCCTATCGGTAGCTGGGTGAATGGGGCCAACAATGTCTATCGAAACCTTTTTAAACGGTTCCGAAACCGTGGGGATCTTTTGAAGAGGAGCCTGGGGTGTACGACCCTTATGCGTCGTCTTTTGGCACGCACTGCATGTCTTACAATACATTTGTACATCTCTGTGGATAGATGGCCAGTAAAAATTTTTAAGAACCCTTTCTTTGGTTCTAGCTATACCCATATGACCCGCTAATGGGACATCATGTGCCAAATGCAATACTGTTGCGATAAGCAACGCTGGCACAACGACCTGCTTTAAAATGGAGGCCACCGTTACATACTTACGGAACAGAATGCACGCCTGAAAAAAAAAGGAAGACGACCCGTTCTTATATTTCCTCGTTTTCTCCGTTCGCGCCTCCTCAAAACATGGACTCAATGATGGGTCCTCCTTTTGTAATGTCGCCAAGCGCTCTGGTGTGATATCCAGGTTGACCGCTGGCGTTGCCAAAGGTCTAATCTTACTTTTATCACCTACCTGTCGACGTGTCTCGACTGCGGCACAAAAGTCAATACCTTTTGATTGAGACCATGCCTGCACATTCTCCTCGGAAGGGGAAACTACCCGAGATACATTACCAATGATGAGCTGGGCGCCTGGAAAACAACCAACGACTGCTTCGACTTCCCCGCTAAGGAAAGGTGTATCTATCACTATTCTTGCCATGGGTAATTTCTCAATGGCCCCTGAAAATTGGATGCACGGGACAGTCTCACCTGTAAGCTGTGAATCCCGAATGCAGTCCCTATGCACTCCCACAACGGTAGATCCTGTGTCACGTAAAACCGAGACCGGTTCGTCCCCAACAAACCCCGGATAAACCCTAAGACCACCTCCTGTATGACATGAATTTATAACGGGGATCTTTCTCCCACAAGGTAAAACACCGGAAGATAATAACTTCTCACAACTGGGACACTTAGAATACTGTCCGCCTCCGTTGTCCGATGTAACACACGCAGCCGCATGATGAAATTTATTAGGGGAACATGGACTGGAGCTACTGTCCACGTTCGCCGCTATCCTACCTGCAGGACAATTCACGCTGATGTGATCTGCTCTTCCGCAGTTCCAACACTTCGCGGCCCTACACTCGCGTGAAAAGTGACCCACGCGTCCGCAAGTCCAACACTCCGCTCCCTGTGCTGCACTAGGCCTGGGTCCCCGTGACCCATCGCGACCGGAACTAAAGTCCCTATGCCGTCGGTCATCGGCAAAGGTCACAAATCGCCCCCGGCCATTACCGCGACCTAGCCCTCCTGCTCGGTCAAACTTACCGGATCCATATGCAGGTGATTGGTGATAGCCCCTACGCTGCCCCTGGGCTTGCCCACTATAGGCACCACGCTGTCGCGACCTGTCTTTATGTCCTGTCGGCGATCCCTCGACAACGGCGACGTACCCAGCATCTTGGACGTACGCCCTCGCCACTGGTTTGGACGGATGTGCCGTACGGTATGCTTCCGCCAACTTAGACGCCTCCTGCACCGTCGCGGGTTCGTTTTCTTTCAGGAAAGCCACCAGATCTTTATGGCACGACGCGTACAGCTGGTCACGGATCATTAGGTCTTTTAATTTAGTAAAATCCGCGCCAACATGCGCCAAGTCTACCCAGTTCGCGAAATATTCCGTCAATCTCGCGACGAAGGCAGCAAAGTCCTCCCTGGTATCCGCACGTGCCCGCCTAAACTGCTCCCGGAAATATTCCTCGGTACGCGCAAATCGGCGAAGCAGCAAAGCCTTCAGCTTATCGTAATCTTGCACGTCTTCGCGCTGTAGCTCTTTAAAGTAGGTTAACGCTCGCCCCTGCAATAGAGACGCCAGGTACGTGGACCATAATTCCTTATTTTTCCCCCATTGCAATTGTGCGTTCAGTTCGAACCTGTAAAGGAAGGCGTCTATGTCGTCCTTCCGGTCGTCGAACGTAGGGAGCTTAATCCTAACGCCACCTTTATTGTGTACCTGCCGCTCAACTGTTTCCGTTGGCGTATTCTTTTTGCTTTCTAATTCCGCAATCTTTACTTGCGCCTCTATCTCCTTTAACTTTAACTCCCTCTCCTGCTCCTGAGCCTCTTTTTCTCGCTCTCTATCTTTAGCACGCTCCTCGCGCAACTCTGCCTGCTGCTCTTTAATCCAGCCGCGTAGCTCCTCTCCCTCCAGGCCAAGTTCCTTACCCAACTTCATTAGTTGTTGGAGTTCCGCCATTTCACAGATTTATGGTTACGGTATATATTATGAAAACGGCTAACCTGTCGGTATGATCACTAACGACACGACCAGAGACCTGAGATCACACCAGATATAACAATACCCAATTGTCTCAAATACAATTCAGAAATTTACCTACTTCCTAACTAATTCTATATTCATTAAATGTATAGCACTATTAATAATAAAAAAGAATAGAAACGACCAGAATGAAGAACTTCAGAAGAAGGACCACAAGTACGTCAAGGACAACGAACCAGACTAGGACAAAGCTTCTACAAAAAAACTATAATGGGAAAAAAAATGCAACCTAACTACGCCGATTACACTACACGGTACGAACAAGAACAGAGTCTGAAAAAAAAGAACGTATCTACAGATAGGTAAGAGAGGGACAAGAGAAACGTCTTCCTAAAACAATGAGGAAGATGGAACGCCACAATCTAAACAAAAATACAGGTCCCTACAGAACTGTTCACTGTGATGAGCGTGGTTCCTAGATTAGCCCACCTCCCGAAGAGGACAAACCAATTTCACCACAGCAAACCCGCGCCACCGCCCGTATAATCAATTACAACGAAAACAGCAAAAACAGAGAAAAAGACAGAAGAAAAGACAGCCCTCAATCCAGGGTACAAAATTTCAGTTTCACTTAACTTTCAGCCTTATGAGTTTAAGTCCTCCCCTTAATCGGAGCTCTGGCTGCTTGTCTCCTCAGGCTGCACGCACACACACTGTCTCTCTGAAAGTTTAAGTACACATTAGTACATTTTTATAGCAATACATGCATCAATACATATTCATCAATATACATAAATCATATCATCATGAAATTTCCATTCATCCCACGAACAAAGACAACACAAATTCCTACCACAAGATAAGTATTACGTGGACAAAACTAAAGTAACAAAAGCCCACTGAAAAATACCTACTAACTAACTACAACTAAATATTACGAAAATGGACGAGTCACAACGGACGAGCCCCCAATGTCACAAATCCCAGACTGGGAGATGTAATAAGTTATGACAGGACAACAATCACGAACGAACAAGTTTAACACTTAACAGAACAACCCATCAGACTCACACATTTATTAAACATAATTATACAGATAATAGCGCAATTACATACATTATATTATTGAAATTAACTGCCGTACAACGGCCTTATTCTCACATGCACTCTTCCTCGGATCCACAACCCGGTAGTTACTTCCTAAAGACACTTCGGCCTCAGCCTCTCCCCTCAGGGTCTTAATAGCACATTAATAATTCACTGGCACCGCAGTCTCTCAATATCACCTTCCTATTGTCATACACCTTAGCATTCCACTAGCACCTCAGCAGGGCAATAGCACATTATCATTTCAATAGCCCATCAACATGGCAATAGTACATTATCATTTCAATAGCCCATCAACATGGCAATAGTACATTATCACATTCACGCTCATATCTACGTCCCTGTCCGTGGCCAGACTGCCACGACTTTATGTGCCTCCACTGTCCTGCACCGACAGCCTCACTCTTGGCCTATGTGTGGCCTCCGGCCCTATGCTGGCCTATCCCCTGTGCTCACCGAGGTGGCTCTTTGGCCCGTCCCCGACACCTACAAGAATAACATTACATTAGTATAATACCCTACCATTTCTATTCACTCCACCTCTCCTTACAACCCATGAAGCGTACACACAATAGTTCACCTTTCACTCACCAACATCTTACGGTAACACACCTCCATCGGAGTACACAATACTCACTCGTGCTACAAATCCATGAACTCACTTTCATCTATCGCTCATGGCGCACATTGCTATATCCAATATCAAGGACTTCCACATTCCTCACATATACTTATTTACCTCATGGTAATAGACGAATATAATACATCAATCATAATTATCAATCATCGTTTCACCTACCAGTCATCGCTGGAAAGACTCTCTCACTAGTCTTCTGACTGCTCCCCTTATGTTCGCCCACTGGGCTTTCTCTTGCGTCCGCTCTTTAGGACGTTCTAACTTGCAGTGATAGTAATACAGCGCTTTCGCCTCATTCAGACCCCCCACCACTCATAACAGGCACGCTTTTCCTTACTTGTCTACGTGCGTTAATTTTACTCTCCTCCTTTCCCCCCGTAATTATTAACTATCGCTCACTCCACTCGTGACACATCCATCCATCCATCCATCCATCCATCCATCCATCCATCTATCCATCTATCCATCTATCCATCTATCGATCTATCGATCTATCTATCTATCTATCTATCTATCTGTTCAGATCAATGTTCAGGTATCAAGCTTGACCCATTACGTTATGAGTTCATAAATCCTACTCAATGTTTCCTCCCTGAGAAATCCCACCAATCGCAGACTAAAATCCCACGCTACCAAACAATAAAGTCAACAGTCTCATGTCATCTTCCGTGTGCCACGCTGACTATTTGTAGACACAACAAAAGTTCAGTTATATATCAACTCACTGTCTTTTAACTGTGACAGAATTCTCCAATCTTCATTAAGTCACATTTCTGACGTCAATTGCGTCCATCTGTTATTTTGAATAACCGTCTATAATCTCCTTTCCTCCACCTGTCCCTTCCTCCATTCGCGTATAGTCTGTACATCCGTTCCTAAGTCCATCACTTTGTTCATTCTATCCATCCATCCATCCATACTTCCATCCATCCATGCTTCCATCCATCCATCTATCCGCCCGTCTGTAAATCCATCCATACACCCTTCCACCCACCCACCCACTCATCCATTCATCCAACCATTCATCTATCCACGCACCCATCCATCCACCCATCTACCCACCAATCCATCCATCCATCTATCTACCCACCAATCCATCCAACCATTCATCCATTCACCCATTTATCCATTCATCCACCCACCCACCTATCCATCCATCTCGAAAGGGGAAGTAACTTAACCAACAACAACAATCATAACAAGGAAAAGATGACAAAGATGACCAAGATGATCCAATGACCAACACAAGATTTTGTAGGTTTAGCTGGAAACAAGACAAAAATAGAAATAAACAATTTAACATCCTGGAAAAGCCGCGCCGCTTCCAACTAAATTTCCCGGCATGCCATAGTTCGTACACGCAATAGCCTCATCACCAGCTACAATTTGTGTATCGGAAATTTCAAACGACCACGTCGAGACAGTTCATCCCGATACTGAAATGTAAGCCTGTGATATTGACTTACGATTACTACCAGACAAAATGATCGATAGACCACAGTTTCCAGATAATGATATTTAATACCAAGGAATTTCCAACTGAAATTATTCAAGACAACGCAGCGACCCACGATCTTGTGTGTCTTTGCGTCTGTAGGTCTGTCTGTGGCTCGATCGTCTAGCCATACAGAACGTTTTCGGAAGATGAGTCTTTTTTGTCTCCGCCTCAGTATAGAGCTCTACAGTGTTGTATAGAGCTCTACAGTGTTGCACAGAGCTCTACAGTGTTGCACAGAGCTCTACAGCACTGTACAGAGCTCTACAGCGTTTTACAGAGCTCTACAGTGTTGTATAGAGCTCTACAGTGTTGTATAGAGCTCTACAGTGTTGTACAGAACTCTACAGAGTTGTATAGAACTCTACAGTGTTGCATTCCTTCACAGACATTCTGTGTGCTGCCTGTTGGCATTTGATACTGCATTTAGCTTCCACCTACTATTTTGATGATAATGTGCCCGTCAAAATGCCATAGTTTCCATGTCAGTTATGTACTAAAGATAAATTAAAAAAAAAAAATTAAATTCATTCTGCAGTCTTAAGAATGTAGAATTGAAGTGGTTAGATTTATAGTGACTCCAAAAACAAGCAGTAAACTTATAAATAAATAAACTTCTACACCTGCCAAACTGATTTAGGACAGGCAAACGAACACAAATACATTATTAAATCAAAATGTCTTCGAAATAAAACAGACCATTGGGGATTGGGTGATGTGTTCCAAATACAGAATACCAGCCCCTGCATGGCTGAAACCTATCTTTAAAATGGCGCAGTCCCTCGCCGGACCCATTGGCTACCATGTCACAGAGGAACTGCCAACAGTATTTCCCAGTCAACCCGAATTTGTACCATTTATTGTCAAACTAACACCCCAAAAATAGAAGTCCATCTTTCACAGACGGCGCAATACCCGCAGCGGGAACTGTCAGGACAGATTGAACAATCAACACACGCGGGTTCTGTCATTTACTCCTGGACCAACAACAAACATTTTCAAATAGCCACAACAACAGTAACAAAAAAGGGCCATCTGTAAAGCAAATGTACGGATTCTCAAGTTTGCCGATCTCTAACCCCCTTCCCCCTTTCTCTTTCTCCCCCACCGTGCGGCCTTTTAATACCCTTGTCTTCAACCTCCCCCCCCCCCCCCAAAAAAAAAACAAACCCTCACATACACACACAAAACAATATGCGAATGCGAGCAAACGGCCACTAGAATGCTGAAGGTTCAAACATTTCAAGTGGCACTTTTTTTTTTTTTTGCATTGACTATAAATTATGTTTACATTTGATCTTCATAATTATCATCTAGCAAATTATTGTGTTCACAAACTGAATGAAACCAAACTTTGAAGTTCATTGCCGTCAGTGAATATTCCAGCCCCTCCCCCCGCCCGCCCCCCCCCCAAAAAAACCCCACAAAACCGTACATACTTTACAAATGACCCCTAAAATTATTGTCGCTGTGAGTGCATCCGGGGTAGAGTCATCATACATCAATTATTCTGGTCTGTTCAAATGGTGCAAAAGAGAAAAACAAAAAACGCCAGCGCCAAACGTACTTTTGACAGGCAAAAACTCCGGAATGCACAATTATTTGTCTGACCAACACAGGGACAAGATCATGCCGTCATGGGCAACAACTCTCATTTCTCAACCAGACAGTCTTCTCTCCCTTCGGTTTTTAATCTCTTTTATTTTTCAGATTGACTATTTGCCAAAGACAGCGTGATCATTTCTGTGTAGGTCCAAACTGAGCATTTCAATTCTTAAAGCGCCTGTCACTTGAGGCAAATTCTGATTATTCACGATCTTAAAAATGGAAAAACAGATTGTCATACTGACCTATATTTGATAGTGAGCCATGGACAAGCATCACCTTTTTGGGACGGGTTCATGATAATTACGAAGTGATTATTTTGTGGAGACAGCTCTGCGTCCAGGGCGGCAGAACCTTCCAGAAAAAAAAAAGAAGCCAAAATGCAAGACAGAAGACAGCTATAGACGCAGGTTGCGGTCTTCCAGCGGGGGGGGGGGGGGGGATTCCCGTGTGACAGATGCGTAAGAAGATGTACCTCTACCATCGGCACTCGTTCGTTCCCATATGAAATCACATTCAAAAAGATAACCAGTTTGCCTGTTTATCCGTCGGATCGACGTGAGAATCTGTCATTTGCATCACGTGCACGACCTACAGCATTATGCCGGGGCCCTCCACAAGCAAACTAACAAACAAACAAATTGTTAGGGAAAGTTTTAGTCTTAAGGTTTATGGGTGTGAGGTTTACGTTTAGCTAATTGGCTACAACAACATTTTGGTTATGGACACGACCACAGTAACATTTCCTGAAATTGGCCACGTTGGTAACAAAAAATCCTGTTGTGGCGATCTTGGCTATGTGGTCTGTACAGTTTTCTCAAAAATTTCTTTGGCCAGAAAAAATTGATGACTCCCGCCACCCCCGCCCACAATTTTGAAATTCTTCCAGAACCATCCAGATTTTCTGATGGTATTTTCTCCTCACTCCGGGCTGAAACAAGATGGAGGCCGCGTCTCTCCGGGGAAATCAAATCTGATTTAAACTTGGCTTGACGTCTCTCCAATAGGCCGGGTTGGGGGGGGGGGGGGCATGTGGACCATCAACTTTCCTGTTCACTTAACAATAAATGGACAAAGGTGGACCAAAACAAACATAAATAAGAGAGACAGGGAGAGAGGGGGGGGGGATAATTATAAGAGGGTAATTTTATTTGTTAGTTAGTTTGTTTGTTTGTTTTGGAGGAAAAAAAGGGGGAGGGAGGGTGGATGTCAGATAATGATCAGAAGTTCGAAAAAGCTGGCCAAGTAAAAATGCTTGAAAACTTGTAAAGTGAGCTGCAGCGCCTGAGTCCTGGCTGGATCCTGGAGTGCGCCAACGTGACACAGCCAGTGATCCACACGTTTATTATGTGTGTCACACAGTCATAACATGACACAAATCTCGTCAATGGGATAGAACTATAATATTATACAACCTCGACAGTTTTATCCCGTCTCTGCATAAATATAGTAATAATGTAGAGCAACGGTTCTCAAAGTGTCTTCCACAGGCCTTGTCCCAGGGGCCACAGCAAAAGTTGCACAACATTGCTACACCACACTGGACATTTCAGGGAAGCTAAAAACGTTGACAGTAACCGGTGCCGCTTCTGGATAGTCTTGAATGTGTTTTGTCACTGGATTCTGGGGAGTCACCATTTTGTTTTTTGTTTTTTTTAAAGGGGGGGGGGGGGGGGGAGTCCCCAAAATTTTGAGACAAGCTGCTGATGTATACGTCTCTAGAGAACCAGAACACAACCAGGCCACGGAATTGATATTAATTTCCTTTTCTCCAGAAGGAAATATAAAAGTTCATTAACACTGTAATAAATTTAACTTGCCAGACAGCGCACCCCCTACCCCTCCCCCAAAGCTACCTTTATGTTACAATCTATTCTAAATGACAAATGTCAGGTCGGAAAAATCTGCTACTGGTAACATGTAATCCAGTACAACCTGTTTCATGAACTGGTACGCTAGCATGGTATCAGTGGGCGTGCACCTGTCGGTGCAAACGGCCAGGGCGGAGGAGGTTTCATCTAACCCAACGGCCACATGCTAGGGCACAATGTGACCCTCAGTACTTGAGTCCTTCATATTGGCCCCCGGTAGCGGTGTGGTCATAGGCTTGTTTGCCTAAATCACAGACGAAGAATTGAGCAAACTTCCCGGACGCAGCTTCGAAGCTGGCGGCAGCAGGCCAGTGGTTGATTGATAGGGCAGATGGCAATATACCGTCACTCTGGCCTGGATATCGTGACACAGAGCATCCACCAGTATTGGTGTTCTTTGGTTTGGGTCTTTCACCCTAGTCAGTTGGGACTGCGAGGCTGTGGAGTAGCCTACAGGCAGCCGGTCAGGCAATATGACTGTCCCTCTGGCATCCTCCTGCACCTGGATACATTTCCAGTCGTCTTGACCCTGTCTTGCCACTTGGATAAGTTGTGTCCAGGCGAGAGAGTGAGTCTGATGTTTGCGCAGCTCTTTCTCACTAAAAACAAATTCTTTGCGCCAGTCTTAACACTCACCTCGTCTTCTTTCATCTTTGTCTCGTCTTCTTTCCTCTCAAAATTCCAACGGCGATGGGCGAGTGCGGTGGCAGCAGGTTTGGATAGACTGGAAGCTGTTAGCACAGACCTACACGTTGGTGGCTGTGGGCTATGGTCGCTTCATCGTCGATTGAAGTGGAGGCGTGGGGAGGCAGCACCCACAGTAGCTGAGCAGCCTTATTTAAGGATAGCACTGCTCACCTCAACTGAGGAAGGGGCTAGAAAAGGTGCCCTAAAGAAAGCCCACTTCACATCACCCTGACTGGTATACCGCGACCAGTGGGGATCCCTTTTTGCGGTCGAAACAAAAAGAAATTCAGCTTACTCAGGCTAGGAGCCTGGAATATACGCACACTACAGGACAACTCAAACAACCCGGAAAGACGCACTGCACTTATTGCCATTGAGCTCAGCAGGTACAACCTGGACATAGTGGCACTCAGTGAGACCAGACTCCCTGATAGTGGCCAACTCAAAGAGCTCAGTGGTGGATACACCTTCTTCTGGAAAGGCAAGGGTGCAGTCGAACCGAGACAGCATGGTGTTGGGTTTGCAATTAAAAATGACCTTGTCAGAAACTTGCAGTCCATGCCAATTGAAATAAATGACAGGCTAATGACACTCAGGATCCCAGTTGGGAAAAGCCAGTCAGCCACCCTCATTAGCGCATATGCGCCCACCATGACAAACCCAGATGAAGCCAAAGACAAGTTCTATTCTGATCTAGAATCTGTCATATGCTCTGTCCCGGCAGCTGATAAGCTGATTCTCTTGGGGGACTTCAATGCTAGGGTTGGCTCCGAAATCTCAGCGTGGCCAAATGTTTTGGGCCCTCATGGAGTTGGTTCATGCAATAACAATGGGTTGCGCTTACTTACTTTGTGCGCTGAATTTGGCCTGTTCATTACCAACACAAATTTTAGTCTCCCCGTGAGAAACAGAACGTCATGGATGCATCCCCGCTCAAAGCATTGGCATCTCATAGACTATGTCATTGTGAGGAAGACTGACAGAAAGGATGTCCTTGTAACAAAGGCGATGTGTGGTGCCGAGTGTGGAACTGACCACAGACTCATTGTTTGCAAGCTCAGACTAACATTGAGGCGCAATAGACGCCCTCAAGGGAAAGCGCCACCTAAACGCCTAAATGTTTCAAAACTCTGCTCAGCTGAGAAACAGAGCGAGCTCTCATCAGAACTCTCCTCAAAATTGGATTGCATGACTTTTGACCCTGAGAACATTGAACAGAGCTGGACTGACCTAAATACGACTGTACACTCTTGCGCCAGCAGCACAGTTGGTTTTCCTGTCCGCAAGCACCAGGACTGGTTCAATGATAATGATAATGAAATCAAAGTGCTCATCAAAGAAAAAAATAGTCTCATCCAAGCTCACTGCAGTGACCCCTCTTCCACAGCAAAAGCTGATGCACTGCGTGCATGTAAGGGTGTCACGAGTGGAGTGAGTGCAATTAAGGGGATTGCTACAGAGCGGGTGTAGAGTAAGAAAGGCTCACAGTAGACAGCAAGTTAAGCGTGCTGTTGTGAGTAGTGGGGGGGGGGGTCTGAAGGAGGCGAAAGCGCTGTATAACTATCACTGCAAGTTAGAAGGTCCTAGGGATCGGACCTGTGAATAAAAGCCCATCGGGCGGACATAAAGGGGAAGCAGTCGAGAAGACTAGTGAGAGTCTTTCCAGTTATGACTGGTATGTAGAACGTTGATTGATTATTATGATTGATGTATTATATTATATTCGTCTATTACCATGATGTAAATAAGTATATGTGAGGAATGTGGAAGTCCTTGATATTGGATATAGCAATGTGCGCCACGAGCGATAGATGAAAGTGAGTTCATGGATTTGTAGCGCGAGTGAGTAGTGTGTACTCCGATGGAAGTGTGTTACCGTAAGATGTGTGGTGAGTGAAAGGTGAACTAGTGTGTGTACGTTTCATGGGTTGTAAGGAGAGGTGGAGTGAATAGAAATGGTAGGGTATTATACCAATGTAATATTATTCTTGTAGGTGTCGGGGACGGGCCGCAGAGCCACCTCGATGAGCACAGGGGATAGGCCAGCATAGGGCCGGAGGCCACACATAGGCCAGAAGTGAGGCTGTCAGTGCAGGACAGTAGAGGCACATAAAGTCGTGGCAGTCAGGCCACGGACAGGGACGTAGATATGAGAGTGAATGAGATCCTATATTGTTGCCATGTTGATAGGCTAGTGAACTGATATTATGTTGTTGCCATGTTGATGGCTATGGAAATAATAATGTGTTATTGCCCTGCTGAGGTGCGAGGGGAGTGCTAAGGTGTATGACAATAGGAAGGTGATATTGAGAGACTGCGGTGCCAGTGAATTATTAATGTACTATTAAGACCCTGAGGGGAGAGGCTGAGGCCGAGGTGCCTTTAGGAGTAACTACCGGATTGTGGATCCGAGGGAGAGTGTGTGTGAGAATAAGGCCGTTGTACGGCAGTTGATTTCAATAATATAATGTATGTAATTGCGCTATTATATGTATAATTATGTTTAATAAATGTGTGAGTCTGATGGATTGTTCTGTTAAGTGTTAACTTGTTTGTTCGTGATTGTTGTCCTGTCATACTTATTACATCTCCCAGTCTGGGATTTGTGACACTGGGGGCTCGTCCGTTGTGACACTGGGGGCTCGTCCGTTGTGACACTGGGGGCTCGTCCGTTGTGACTCGTCCATTTTCGTAATATTTAGTTGTAGTTAGTTAGTAGGTATTTTTTCGGTGGGCATTTGTTACTTTAGTTATTGTCCACGTAATACTTATCTTGTGGTAGGAATTTGTGTTGTCTTTGTTCGTCGGATGAATGAAAATTTCATGATATGATTTATGTATACTTATGAATATGTATTGATGCATGTATTGCTATGAATAGGTATTAATGTGTATTTAAACTTTCCAGAGTGTGTGCGTGCAGCCTGAGGAGACGAGCAGCCAGAGCTCCGATTAAGGGGAGGAGTTAAAACTCAAAATTTGAAAGTTAAGTAAAAGTCAAAATTTTTGTGCCCTGGATTTTGGGCTGTTCCTTTAATCTGTCTTTTTCCCTGTTTTTGCTGTTTTTGTTGTCGTTATAGATTATACGGGCGGTGGCGCGGGTTTGCTGTGGTGAGCGTAGTTTATCCTCTTCGGGAGGTGGGCTAATCTAGGAACCGCGTTCATCACAGTGAACAGTTCTGTAGGGACCTGTATTTTTGTTTAGATTGTGCCGTTCTATCTTCCTCGTTGTTTTAGGAAGACGTTTCTCTTGTCCTTCTCCTCCCTATCTGTAGATACGTTCTTTTTTTTCAGACTCTGTTCTTGTTTGTACCGTGTAGTGTAATCGGCGTAGTTAGGTTGCATTTTTTTTTTCCATTATATTTTCTTTTGTAGAAGCTTTGTCCTAGTCTGGTTCGTTGTCCTTGACGTCCTTGTGGTCTTTCTACTAAATTTCCTTATTCTTGTCGTTCTATTTTCTTTTATAATTAATAGTGCTATACATTTTGTAGATATAGAATTAGTTGTGCTGTAAAGGTAAATTTCTGAATTGTATTCTGAACTGGGTATTGTTATATCTGGTGTGATCTCAGGTCTCTGGTCGTATCGTTAGTGATCATACCGACAGGTTGGTCGTCTTATAATAGATACCATAACCATAAATCTGTGAAATGGCGGAACTCCAACAACTAATGAAGTTGGGTAAGGAACTTGGCCTGGAGGGAGAAGAGCTACGCGGCTGGATTAAAGAACAGCAGGCAGAAATGCGCGATGAGCGTGCTAAGGATAGAGAGCGAGAAAAAGAGGCTCAAGAGCGACAGAGAGAAGAGGAAAGACGGGCTAAGGATAAGGAAGAGGAAAGAGAGTTTAAGTTAAAGGAGTTAGAAGCTCAGCAACAGGAGAGGGAGATAAAGTTAAAGGAGATAGAAGCCCAAGAGCGGGAGATAGAGGCTAGGGATAAGCAACAGGAGAGAGAGGCGCGAATAAGAATCGCCGAGTTGGAAATCAATAAGAATGCGCCAACAGAAACAGTTGAGCGGCAGGTACACAATAAAGGTGCCGTTAGGATTAAGCTCCCTACGTTCGACGACCGGAAGGACGACATAGACGCCTTCCTTTACAGGTTCGAACTGAACGCACAATTGCAATGGGGGGAGAATAAGGAATTATGGGCCACGTACCTAGCGTCGCTATTGCAGGGGCGAGCGTTAACCTACTTTAAAGAGCTACAGCGCGAAGACGTGCAAGATTACGATAAGCTGAAGGCTTTGCTGCTTCGCCGATTTGCGCGTACCGAGGAATATTTCCGGGAGCAGTTTAGGCGGGCACGTGCAGATACCAGGGAGGACTTTGCTGCCTTCGTCGCGAGACTAACGGAGTATTTCGCGAACTGGGTAGACTTGGCGCATGTGGGCGCGGATTTTGCTAAACTGAAAGACTTAATGATCCGTGACCAGCTGTACGCGTCGTGCCACAAAGATCTGGTGGCTTTCCTGAAAGAGAACGAACCCGCGACGGTGCAGGAGGCGTCTAAGTTGGCGGAGGCATACCGTACGGCACATCCGTCCAAACCAGTCGCCAGGGCGTACGTCCAAGATGCTGGGTACGTCGCCGTTGTCGAGGGGTCGCCGGCAGGACTTAAGGACAGGTCGCGTCAGCGTGGTGCCTATAGCGGGCAAGCCCAGGGGCAGCGTAGGGGCTATCACCAATCACCGGCATATGGACCCGGTAAGTTTGACCGAGCAGGAGGGCTAGGTCGCGGTAATGGCCGGGGGCGAGTTGTGACCTTTGCCGAGGACCGACGGCATAGGGACTCTAGTTCCGGTCGCGAGGGGTCACGGGGACCCAGGCCTAGGGCAGCACAGGGAGCGGAGTGTTGGACTTGCGGACGCGTGGGTCACTTTTCGCGCGAGTGTAGGGCCGCGAAGTGTTGGAACTGCGGAAGAGCAGATCACATCAGCGTGAACTGCCCTGCAGGTAGGATAGCGGCGAACGTGGACAGTAGCTCCAGTCCATGTTCCCCAAATAAATTTCATCATGCGGCTGCGTGTGTTACATCGGACAACGGAGGCGGACAGTATTCTAAGTGTCCCAGTTGTGAGAAGTTATTATCTTCCGGTGTTTTACCTTGTGGGAGAAAGATCCCCGTTATAAATTCATGTCATACAGGAGGTGGTCTTAGGGTTTATCCGGGGTTTGTTGGGGACGAACCGGTCTCGGTTTTACGAGATACAGGATCCACCGTTGTGGGAGTGCATAGGGATTGCATTCGGGACTCACAGCTTACAGGTGAGACTGTCCCGTGCATCCAATTTTCGGGGGCCATTGAGAAATTACCCATGGCAAGAATAATGATAGATACACCTTTCCTTAGCGGGGAAGTCGAAGCAGTCGTTGGTTGTTTTCCGGGCGCCCAGCTCATCATTGGGAATGTATCACGGGTGTTTCCCCTTCCGATGAGAACGTGCAAGCATGGTCGCAATCAAAAGGTATTGACTTTTGCGCCGCGGTCGAAACACGTCGACGGGTAGCTGATAAAGAGAAGATTAGACCTTTGGCGACGCCAGCGGTCAACCTAGATATCACGCCAGAGCGCTTGGCGAGATTACAAAGGGAGGACCCATCATTAAACCCATGTTTTGGGGAAGCGCGAACCGAGAAAACGAGGAGATATAAGAACGGGTCATCTTCTTTTTTTGTTCAGGCGGGCATTCTGTTCCGTAAGTATGTAACGGTGTCCTCCATTTTAAAGCAGGTCGTTGTGCCAGCGTTGCTGATCGCAACAGTATTGCATTTGGCACATGATGTCCCATTAGCGGGTCATATGGGGATAGCTAGAACCAAAGAAAGGGTTCTTAAAAATTTTTACTGGCCATCGATCCACAGAGATGTGCAGGTCTATTGTAAGACGTGCAGTGCGTGCCAAAAGACGACGCATAAGGGTCGTACACCCCAGGCTCCTCTTCAGAAGATCCCCACGGTCTCGGAACCGTTTAAAAAGGTCTCGATAGACCTTGTTGGCCCCATTCACCCAGCGACCGATAGGGGGAATCGATTTTTCTTAACGGTCATATGTAATGCTACGAGATGGCCAGAGGCGGTTCCTCTGCGGATCATAACGTCTGAAGCAGTCGCGGAAGCGTTGTTTGCAATTTTCGCTAGGGTAGGAATACCAGAGCAAATTCTGTCTGATAGGGGCGCGCAATTTACGTCGCAGATGATGAAGGAATTATTCCGCTTATTCAGCATACAACCCATCACTACCACCCCTTATCATCCGCAGGCTAATGGCATGTGCGAGAGATTGAACTCGACGTTAAAGTCGATGCTGCGTAAGGTAGCTGCTGATCGCCCTAAAGATTGGGATAGATATATCCCTGCAGTGTTATTCGCGTACAGAGAAGTACGGCAGGAGTCAACGGGATTCTCGCCGTTCGAAATGATGTACGGTCGTAGTCCTAGGGGCCCAACTGATGTTCTTCGGGACATGATGACGTCGCCATCATCGGGAGACGATGAGCAGATTTCGGTGTTTCAGTACCTTGTTGATTTAAGAGAAAGACTATCTTCAGCGCGCACTATAGCAGAAGAAGCTTCTGGTATCGCTTCGAAAAGAGCAAAAGACTATAAAGATAGAGGTTCCAAACTGAGAATTTTTAAGCCAGGAGACAAGGTTCTGTTGTTGTTACCTACGGACCATAATAAGTTATTGATGACATGGAAAGGTCCTTATGTTATTGAGCGAGTTGTTTCGAAGGTAGATTACGCTATCCACATTGATGGATCAGTTAAGGTTTTCCATGTTAATATGCTACAGAGATTTTATGAGAGACCACAGTATCTGTGTGCACAGACAAGACCAGAGGAGACGGTCTTCTCTACTGCTTGTACGGGGGTCGTAGACCAGTTGGACGGTGACGTAAGCGACACCGAGGCGCAGGAAGAGTTACAAATTCAATTGCCGGAGTTAACTGCGACACAAGGTTACAGGGACGTAAAAATTAACCCTGACCTTACGAGTTCAAGGAGTAGGGAACTTGAGACCCTGTTAGCGTCATTTACGGATGTTGTTACGGATTTGCCGGGTCGCACTACGGTGATCCAGCACGAAATAAAGTTGACTTCGGATAAGCCAGTATTTCTTAGACCGTATCCGTTGCCTTTTTCTTCGAGAGATAGAGTCATAAAGGAAGTTGAGTCAATGTTGAAGCTAGATGTGATAGAACCATCAACATCGCCGTATTCATCACCCATCGTCCTCGTGAAAAAACTTGATGGATCGGTGCGGTTCTGTATTGATTTTCGAAGATTGAACACTATTACGGTAGGCGATAGGGAGCCTATTCCGTTTCAGGAGGAATTAATAGCTTCATTGGCCGGGTCCACGTGGTTTTCCAAGATAGATTTGACGAAAGGGTATTGGGAAATCCCGCTTACTGAGGCGTCTAAACAATACACGGCGTTCCAAACGCCCATTGGATTATTCCAATTTAAGGTCATGCCATTTGGGTTGGTAAACGCGCCAGCGACGTTTGCACGATTAATGAGATTAGTGTTGAAGGACATACCTAATGTCGTGTCATTCTTTGATGATATAGCATGCCATACGTCGACATGGTCTGATCATATTCAGACACTAACAGTAATTTTTCAACGATTACGTCATTTTGGGTTAACTGCTAAACCCGCAAAGATGGATTTGGCATGTCCAGAGATAGTATTCTTAGGACATATTGTGGGTAGAGGTGTTCAGAGACCTGAAGAAACAAAAATTGACAAGTTAGTAGGGTTGCAAATCCCAAAAACAAAGAAACAAGTCAGAAGCTTAGTGGGAATTTTAAATTATTACAGAAAGTTCATTCCAAATTTTTCCTCCTTGTCATCTTCTCTTACTGACCTTACTAAGAAGGGACAACCCGATAAGGTCCAGTGGACGTCTGAATGTCAGACATCATTTGATAATTTGGTGACAGCATTATCATCGTCACCCATTTTGATATTACCCGATTTTCGATCTAATTTTATCCTCAGAACGGATGCGTCGGACTCTGGTGTCGGCGCTTGTCTTCTACAGGAGAAGAACGAATGTTTCCATCCTGTATGTTATGTCAGTAGGAAGTTATTGCAGAGAGAAAGAAAGTATTCTGTGATAGAGCGTGAGTGTCTTGCCATTGTCTGGTCCGTCCAGAAACTAGGACGTTATCTCATGGGACGAGAATTTTGTATCCAGACAGACCACAAGCCACTGACATTTTTGTCGAAGAATCGTTCGTCCAGCCCACGCTTGTCTAGATGGGCATTGGCTTTGCAGCCGTATACCTTCGTTATTCAACCAATTCCAGGAACCAGCAATCATATCGCCGACTACCTTAGTCGAGCCTAGGGGAAGATTTCAGGAGCTTATACATCGGAGGACAGGAACATTGACAGGATTTGTGTGAATGAGCCGACCTTAAAATATTGACATTATAAATATGATATGAAGGATGGTTGATAGGTTGATTGGGTTTTGATTCTGTATTAGATATTGTGTTTAGTTAGCTATTCATGATGTGACACATATATGCATATTGCAGGCCATATTGATCCCCATATTTTCCCCTGATTTCGGTATTCTATGTACTAGGGGAACTGCTAGGTCATTTTTCTAGTGTAGGTATTGCTCACGCTCACTCGTTGACAGTCATCTTGATGCGATTTGAAATTAATTGCATTAATTTTTTTGGGGTGGGGGATGATGTCACGAGTGGAGTGAGTGCAATTAAGGGGATTGCTACAGAGCGGGTGTAGAGTAAGAAAGGCTCACAGTAGACAGCAAGTTAAGCGTGCTGTTGTGAGTAGTGGGGGGGGGGGGGTCTGAAGGAGGCGAAAGCGCTGTATAACTATCACTGCAAGTTAGAAGGTCCTAGGGATCGGACCTGTGAATAAAAGCCCATCGGGCGGACATAAAGGGGAAGCAGTCGAGAAGACTAGTGAGAGTCTTTCCAGTTATGACTGGTATGTAGAACGTTGATTGATTATTATGATTGATGTATTATATTATATTCGTCTATTACCATGATGTAAATAAGTATATGTGAGGAATGTGGAAGTCCTTGATATTGGATATAGCAATGTGCGCCACGAGCGATAGATGAAAGTGAGTTCATGGATTTGTAGCGCGAGTGAGTAGTGTGTACTCCGATGGAAGTGTGTTACCGTAAGATGTGTGGTGAGTGAAAGGTGAACTAGTGTGTGTACGTTTCATGGGTTGTAAGGAGAGGTGGAGTGAATAGAAATGGTAGGGTATTATACCAATGTAATATTATTCTTGTAGGTGTCGGGGACGGGCCGCAGAGCCACCTCGATGAGCACAGGGGATAGGCCAGCATAGGGCCGGAGGCCACACATAGGCCAGAAGTGAGGCTGTCAGTGCAGGACAGTAGAGGCACATAAAGTCGTGGCAGTCAGGCCACGGACAGGGACGTAGATATGAGAGTGAATGAGATCCTATATTGTTGCCATGTTGATAGGCTAGTGAACTGATATTATGTTGTTGCCATGTTGATGGCTATGGAAATAATAATGTGTTATTGCCCTGCTGAGGTGCGAGGGGAGTGCTAAGGTGTATGACAATAGGAAGGTGATATTGAGAGACTGCGGTGCCAGTGAATTATTAATGTACTATTAAGACCCTGAGGGGAGAGGCTGAGGCCGAGGTGCCTTTAGGAGTAACTACCGGATTGTGGATCCGAGGGAGAGTGTGTGTGAGAATAAGGCCGTTGTACGGCAGTTGATTTCAATAATATAATGTATGTAATTGCGCTATTATATGTATAATTATGTTTAATAAATGTGTGAGTCTGATGGATTGTTCTGTTAAGTGTTAACTTGTTTGTTCGTGATTGTTGTCCTGTCATACTTATTACATCTCCCAGTCTGGGATTTGTGACAAAGGGTGTACTCCAGAAGAAGCTGAGGAAAATGAAAAATGACTGGCTTGAAGAGCGAGTAAGAGAAACTCAGAAATATGCCGACACAAACAACACTAGAAAGTTCTTTGAGAGCCTCCGAGCTGTGTTTGGACCATCCCGCTCTGGCACTACGCCACTTCTTGCGTCAGATGGTTCAACACGCATTGTTGAATTGAATGCCATAATTCAGCGTTGGGAAGAACATTTCGGAGGTGTGCTAAATCGGCCATCAAATATAAATACTGAGTCCATTGACCGCCTCTCTCAGACTCCTATTAATGCAGCTCTTGCCAAGCCATTCACAGCAAATGAGACCCGAACTGCCACAAATCAGATGTCCTTTAACAAATCACCAGGCGTGGATTCAATTCCTGCTGAGGTGTATGCCTTCGGTGGAGAAAAGCTTATTGAAAGGTTGACCGAGTTGTTCAATCATATGTTCAAAGCAGGGAAGCTGCCACAGGACTTCAAAGATGCTTCAATCATCCATCTGTACAAAAACAAAGGGGACAGCCACGTCTGTGACAACCATCGGGGAATCTCTCTACTTTCAATTGCTGGCAAAATATTGGCAAGAATGCTTCTGAATCGCCTTCATGATCACCTCTCGTCAAATGACTTGCTTCCCGAGAGCCAATGTGGCTTTCGTAAAGAGAGGGGAACGGCGGATATGATTTTTGCTGCCAGACAGATTCAGGAAAAATGCATGGAACAAAATAAAGCGCTGTATATCACATTTGTTGACCTCACAAAAGCATTTGACACAGTGTGTCGTGAAGGCCTCTGGAAAATCTTGGCGAAGTTTGGGTGTCCACCCGAATTCATCACAATAGTGCGCCAGTTTCATGATGGCATGCAAGCTGCAGTCAAAAGCAACGGCAGTGTTTCAGAGCCCTTTGCTGTCACAAATGGGGTAAAACAGGGTTGTGTCTTAGCCCCAACTCTGTTCAGCATCATGTTCTCTGCAATGCTACAAGAAGCCTTTAGCTCTCCTCCTCAAGGGGTAAGCATCAAGTACCGAACTGATGGCAGTCTATTCAACCTCAGGAGACTTCAGGCAAAAACCAAAACCAAAAGTACTCAAGTCTGTGACCTACTATTTGCTGATGATTGTGCACTTCTGGCACACGATGAGGATAGCATGCAAAACTGTGTTGATAAGTTCTCTAGTGCCTGTGACAACTTTGGCCTCACAATAAGCACAAAGAAGACGGAAGTGCTCCATCAGCCTACTCCAGACGACAAGTATCCTGTGACCCCAAATATCAAAGTCCATGACAGTCTTCTGAAGGTGTCGGAGAACTTCACCTATCTTGGCAGTACACTGTCTTCCGCGGCTCGTGTTGATACTGAAATTCTCTCAAGAATCAGCAAAGCCAGCTCTGCATTTGGCAGGCTTCGAAAGAGAGTATGGGATGTCGCCGGCATTCGCACAGACACTAAGCTGAAAGTGTACAATGCTGTGGTCCTTCCCACCCTACTCTATGGGGCTGAAACCTGGACAGTGTACCAATCGCATGCCAGAAAGCTAAATCACTTTCATCTGGCCTGCCTTAGAAAGATCCTAAGGATCAAATGGCAGGATAAAATTCCAGACACTGAGGTCCTCAATCGTGCCAAGGAATTGAGCATCTTCCACCTGAAAAAAATTCAGCTACGTTGGGCAGGACATGTTGTCAGAATGCCCGACTCCAGACTCCCTAAGCAAATCTTCTTCTCTGAGCTCTCCAATGGAACGAGGAATGTTGGGGCCCCAAAGAGACGTTACAAAGACACTCTCAAGCAATCACTGAAGGCCTTTGCCATTGATGTGAGTGAGTGGGAAAAGCTCTCGCTTGATCGTGCAAATTGGAGGGCGGCCCTTACCAGAGGCAGCAAAGCATGGGAAGCTGACAGAGTCCAGCAGGCTATCAAAAAAAGAGAATGGCGCAAGAAAAGGCCCAGTGGTACTGAACCAACGGAGCACTCTTGTCATTTATGCGGAAGGGTCTGCAGGGCAAAAATAGGACATCAGTCACATGAGAAGCCATAAGTCATGAAAGAACAGTCTTTCCATTCTGTCCTCTGTGTCCTTTAGTTCTCTTTATTGTCCATGTGTTGAAATTCTCAACAATTTCTGTTCTTTATTCCTCTGGTGTTGTTACGGTCATCATCATACCTGATGGACGAACTATTATTATTATTCTAAATGACAGGATAGCGCTAATTATAGTTCCGTCTTCCTTCCAGTAGTCTATTACAGCCATCTCTGGTTACAGCTGACCTACCAGATTTCCAGAATGAGAGAGAGAGGGAGAGAGAGAGAAAGAGAGAGAGAATGACAGAGAGAGAGAAAGAGAGACAGGGAGTGAGAGAGAGAGAAAGAGGGAGAATGAGAGAGAGAGAGAGAGGGAGAGAGGGAGAATGAGAGAGGCAGGGAGAGAGAGAGAGAAAGAGAGAGAGAATGAGAGGGAGAGAGAAAGAATGGGAGAAACAGGGAGAGAGAGAGAATGAGAGACGGAAAGAAACAGAGAGAGAATGAGAGAGACAGAGAGAGAAAGAGGGAGAGAGAGAATGAGAGGGAGAGAGAGAGAGAAAGAGAGAGAATGAGAGAGAGAATGAGATAGACAGGGAGAGAGAGAGAGAGAAAGAGAGAGAATGGGAGAGAGAGAGAAAGAGAGAGAGAATGAGAGAGAGAGGAGAGAGAGAGAATGATAGAGAGAGAGAGAGAGAGAAAGAGAGAGAGAATGAGAGAAAGAGGGAGAGAAAGAAAGAGCACATGCACACACACACACACACGGGCGCACATGCAAAGAACACAACAACACACAGCCAAGACGTGCGCCAATTTCTAGGACAGTGAGGTCACAATGACCTGAAACTGAGTTTGTCAATACGCCACTGATCTGGCCTGACGTTAGGCGAGTTGATCCAATCCACGTGGACCTGTTGGTGCTGGAGTTCGACAGAAATACATGATTGATTAGGCCAATGATCACACGAGAATTTCTCTCCGTCTCCCGTTCTGTCCTCCAAATTACAGACTCACGCCTCGCCCCCCCCCCCACACACACACACAGTCATACACGTTTCTCACTCTAACATTGATCCATCCAGTCACCCAATGATCTGCTGGGCTATCCGTCTATCCAGTATATCCATCCATACATACATCTGTCCATCCGTTCAACCGCCCGTCAGTCCTTCTATCCGTCCATCCACTCACTCATCCATCCAGCTATCCATTCGTCCGTCTATCCAACCATCCGTCCATCCATCTCTCCGTCTATCCACCCATCCATCTATACACCCAACCGTCCTTCCGTCCATCCTTTCATCCACCCACCCATTTATCCGTCCGTCCGCACATCCATCGATCCATCCGTCTGTTCCCCCATCCATCCACCCGCCAATCCATCCATCCATCCACACATCCATTTATCCATCCACCCACCCATCCATTCAATGGCATCCATTCCATCCATTCACCCATCCTTCCATCCGTCCATCCATCCAGCTATTCATCCACTCACCCACCCACCCATCCATCCATGGCTACCTGCCTATGATCTCCCTTTCCATCACTACACAAAATGTACATTTGAATGACCTCCTGACTTGAACTAAAGGTGAATGTACTTTTTACGAAAATTAAGATCTTTGAATGTTAATAAAACACTGCTTTCCCTGTTCTACAAAGCTGCCATCGTAAGCATAATAACTTATTGTATTACAGCATGGGGAGGCAATGCAAGAGAAAGTGACTAGCATAAACTTCACAACACAATCATCAAGAAAGTATACAACATGACAGACACGGCAGTTTTCAGTTTTAATCATCTATACTCAAATGCTTGTGTGAAGAAATTCATGTCCATCTTAAAGGACAGCCACCATCCCCTGA
Organism: Onchidella celtica; assembly: GCA_963931925.1. Lineage (NCBI taxonomy): Eukaryota > Metazoa > Mollusca > Gastropoda > Systellommatophora > Onchidiidae > Onchidella > Onchidella celtica. The sequence goes on from OZ007580.1 coordinate 1,230,883, forward strand.
TTCATCAAATTTCTAGATCATCCAAGAGCAACAGAATTATACACATGAAAACAAACAGGGAAAGATACAGAAGACCGTTCTTGCCTTCAGCAATTCGCCTCAGCAAGTCATTTTAACTAGATAGATGTGTGCCACATTTCATTAAGGTTCTTTACCGTGTCACGCCATGTGTGTCTGTTATTGACTTATTGAGTTTGTTTATACATAATGACACGTAAGATATGTGTACCACGTGTGTGCTGTTAAACACTGTGAAAACGAATTTCCCATATGGGATAATAAAGTGATTCTTGTCTTATCTTAAAACCAAACCCAAACTCCCGTCAACGTGGCCACGAGGTGACAGACAGCAGAAGAAAGTTGTAGGCCACACTTCAACCATCAACACCAAGACATCATGATCTAACATTAACTGGCATGTTGCCAGTGTTGGTTTCCACACACAATTATAGTAGAAAAACAGAAGAAAAAAAAACAACGCAGTATGATTCTGACAGGTAAATCCTGTAGCCTTTCAATTTAAGCTTAGTTCAAATTCTGACATTTCTGTCATCTCGGACTACGTGTAGAACACACGGCAGGGTTGAAATAAAAAATGAAAAAAAAAAGAAATTGAATATTTTCAGAAACTGATTTATTTATGAATGGATAAAATACTGACGGACGAGAAAGGAGGAAAGCGGGTGGGAGGGTGGACGGAGAGAGACCGGCAGACAGACAGACAGACTATGAACAAATACAACTAATAGGCACTAGTATAGTCATTTGTAACCTATATAGTTTGTTATTTTTTTTCTCTAAACTGACTCTGTGAGACTGACATCATGCTGGCTTTTGCTGTGTGCGTGCGCGCCCGTGTGTGTGTGTGTGTGTATGTGTGAGTGCGAGTGTGTGTGTGTGTGATTGTAGCCACTCTTGGGTTGTCGAGGATATGTAAACATCAATGATAGTTTTTCAGCTCATCTCAACTTGCTACAAATTGCTGCATTACATCCATTTGCTTACATGATTATCTCAGTGTTGTTTCTACAATCTCTGGTTTCCATTGAATCTTCAAGGTCTGACAAAACGTAATTGTGATGTTATTTCCAGATTCAAGACAATTTAGTTTAATGACTTCGTGACGGGTGAGATTTTCTCCCGCTCCAGTAATTACCTGCAGGCAAATGTGATTGGTTAAGTGGGCTAAATACAGCTCTTTTTCTCTCTAACTTACTGTAATGCCAATAACCTTGGCAAATCTCAAGAGGGTGAAAGTGCACCACGACATTGGCGGATATCCACAAAAGGAACACTACTAAACTTGTTCTCGAATATTCTCGAATGGTCTTTGAAGTTTTTGGCACAAATCAATTTGTGTTTTAAATTTCCAGCGTAAATCAATGTTTACTCTACAAAGTGCACAGAAAAGTGTCGCTCAAACACGTAGTTCGAACAGCGCATGGAAGATTGGGTCTCACAAACAACGCTGGTGTTAGAGGCAATGAGACAGCTGATCTCCTTGTTGGAACGCTGTTGTCCGGGCAGATCTGCAGCACGACAGGACAGAGCTCATGCAGACGATCACCCTCCGATTGCCAGCGGAAAAAGACACAGAGTTGCTCCCCATAACAAGAATGATTGAGGCGGGGTACAGACAGGTGAGGGAAGGTCGTGCGACAAAGCTGGACGAACCCGACAAATATGGAACCAACTGGCCACTAGGACCGCAAGTAGGAAAACCCTAGAATAGCTCTTGGAGCTGGGAGAGAAGCATTTACGGGGTGCCCGGTGTGCTAGGATTCTGGTTCCTGTCACCAACCCAACATAGAATCATAAACAGTGACACAAACAGCACACTGTGAGACCCAAAAGCCCAGCGGTAACCAGTATTATCGCCACCATCCACTCGATCAACAATGTTGTCAGCAGTTCTAACATTTTCCACCTATCAATAAGTAAATCAATGTACATCACTAAGGATATACATTTCTTAGGTCAACAAACGTTACTAGATATAGGCCGTGGGACAAAAATCCTAGCTAGACTCTAAAGTAAAGTTGGTTACGCACCCCCTAGGGAAAATTTAGGTATGGCTTTAATATGTTCCCAGTAACCATCTTTGACTAAAAATCAAATGTCATCCGTAACTGTGCACAATAATAACTTATTCTTAAAAAATAACAATGTTTATTGCTATGTAACATCTGTATTTTTGCATTTTTGTTTCGTTTTACATAATTATATATTTCACAAAATCTCCACCTTTGAACGCAAAACTGGCAAAAGGCTTTTTTATTAGACCACCTGTACTAACCCAATTTTACATGTTCATTTCAAATACGGCGGAGGGTGCACGGAAGTTTTTATTATTTTGATTAGTTTGGTTCTTGAATTTATAGAAAATGCATTGTTTCATCGTGCTGCCATTTTCATCCTCCATCTTGCCTCCATTCTGTTATAGTACCGTGCAGGTCATAAAAAGTAACCATATCAAGCTTGCTGCGCAGTGTCCTGGCGCGCATGAGTTCTAGATCTAGATCATGCTTCTTAATGAAAACCCTTGCTAATGAACCTTCTGTAGTGTCTAAAGATGACCACAAACCTAATGATTCTCGAAATTTCATCCAACTTTTCAAAGAAAATTGAATTATATTGTTATTTACATCTTTCTTAGTGTGCATACAGCATTCCATCATGGAGGCAGCCATTTTGGATTTCGCGGCGAAAGGCTCAATTCCATTGGTTGATTAGAATCACCTCACCTGTCGGCTTCATCGTCATCGATGTTAGCTGCTACAGTGGATGTCACGACAAAATCTCCTCCACCCAATCCTGTCCTTAGCTTTCCTAGTTAGTTCACTTATTTCCAGCTGGCTGACTTTCTTGATGTTATCGTGATATGTAATGGGTGGTCTTCCTTGTGTTCTCTTTGTTTCTGTCTTTCCTTGAAGGATTGATATCATAAGGGCCGTGCTTTTGTTTCGGGCCGCGTGGCCGATGTATGCAAGTCTTCTTTTATTTATTTCAGGTGTTATTCTTCTGGTGGTGCCAAGCTGTTCTAAGATGCTTGTATTTGTTCTCCTTTCTGTCCAACTTATTCTGAGTAGCCTTCTGTAAAGCCACATTTCAGCTGCCTCCAATCTTGTTATGTCTGCCTTTTTGAGTGTCCAGGCTTCACAACCATATAGTAGGACTGGCCAGATCAAGCACTTAAGTATGTTCACTTTGAGGTCCGTTGGTGTGCCTCTATCCTTCCAAATGTTGTTTAGTTGAACCATTTTGTGTTTTGCCATTCCTATCCTTGTTTTTATGTCCTTTGAGCAGCTTCCATCTTGCGATTTATGTGATCCTAGGTATTTGAAATCAGTCACTTTTTCTCGTGCTGTTTTGTTTACTAGTATCTCCTGGTGTTCATGGTGCCCTGTTCCAGTATGCATGACTTTCGTTTTCTTAGCATTTAGGTGTAGGCCTGCTGTCTTGCCCGCTTCATCCACTCTGTGCAACACTCTTTTCATGCTGGTGATGTTATCTGACATAAGAGCTGTGTCATCAGCGTAGCGAAGGTTTGTGATGTTTCGGCCTCCGATCTTTATTCCCATGTCTTCTATGTCTGCGTTTCTCATGATCTGCTCAGTATAAATATTGAAAAGATGAGGTGAAAGTATGCAACCCTGTCTGACTCCTTTCTCGATGTTGAAATATGGACAGTTCTCATTGTTCCATCTAATCGTTGCCTTTTGTTCGTGGTATAGTGCAGCGATGAGGGTCACAAGGTGTTTCGGGAATCCCATCTTAATCATTATATCGAACAGGTGATGGTGCCTAACGCTGTCGAACGCTTTGCTGTAGTCTATGAACGTGATGAAGGCTTCGTTTCCATTGCTTCTTATCTGTTCAATCATTATTTGTAGTATGAAGAGCATGTCAGCGGTTCCTCTGTTGGTCCTGTAACCAGCTTGACATTCTGATAGTTCCTCTTCTACCTTTGATTTCATTCTGTTGAGTATGATGATGAGCAGGATTTTGCTGGTGTGACTGATGAGGGCGATGGTTCTATAATTTCCACAGTCTTTGACATTGCCGCTTTTGTATAGCATGGCGAATTCTTGTAGCTTCCAGTCTGTTGGCCATTCATTTGTCTGCCAAATTTTGCAGATCATTTGGTGGAGTGCTTTTATTCCTGATTCGCTGGTATGTTTCAGGAGTTCACCTGGTATGTTGTCTAATCCAGGGGATTTTCCATTCTTTATTTGTTTTATTGCAGCCTGTACTTCCTCCAAGAGAGGTTCTGGTTCTTTATCTATCTGTTGTGAGTCTGGTTGTTGGAGGTCCCTCGGGTCTGGTCTGATGTTGTCCGCAAACAGCATCTTGCCGTATTCGTGCCATCTTGAGAGCACATCTTTTGTGTTTGTCAGTGTTGTGCCTTCTTTGTTGTTCAGACTCAAGTTCTGTGGTTGGAAATCCCTCTTTTTTACTTTTCTTATTTGTTCAAACATTTCTTTTGACTTTCTTTGTGTATTACATTCTGTTATGTTTGCACACTCTCTTTCTAACCATGCATTCTTGTCTCTTCTGATCTTTGTTTGGATTTCGTTCTTCAGTGCATGATATTCATCTTGTTTACTAAGTTTTCTGGCTTTGCTCTTTCTTTTTGCAAGTTCTATCACCTCTTCACTGATGTATGGTTTGGGAGTTTTCCTCGTTCTTTTCCCGAGTTTCGATTCAGCTGTTTCACTCCAAATTCTTTTCATGTCTTTCCACAGTGTATCTGGGTGTCTTTCTTCAGCTGACCACTCCTTGAGTAATGCTGAGAAACGGTTTTCTGTTTCGACCTGAAAAGCATTGCTGATTTCAGGGTCTTTCAGTTTGTCCGTGTCAAATCTGGTGGTGGGTTTTGGCTTGCTCTTCCTATAGGCTTTCAATCTCAGCTTTGCTGTCACTAAAATGTGGTCAGTGTCACAGTCTGCCCCTGGCCTTGTCTTTGAGTTGAGCACAGTTGTTTTCCAGTTTTTGTCAATCAGGATGTAATCAATCTGGTTTCGGAGACTGTCTCCAGGGTTTATCCATGTGTATCTTCTTCGCATCGGGTGTTTAAAGAGAGTGTTCGTGATGCTCATTTCATTTGCATGGCAGAAAGATGCTAACATGTCTCCTCGGTCGTTTCGTTCTCCTAATCCATAGGGTCCTATCCCACATTCCAGATCCTCACCCTCTCCCACTTTGGCATTGAAATCTCCCATGATTATGCATATTTCTCTGCTTGGGATTTTGTCTGTTACTGATTGTAGGTCATTATAGAACAGCTCTATTTCTTCTTCTGTGCTCGCAGATGTGGGGGCGTATACTTGTATGATGTTTAAATGGCAAACTCAATTCGCATCATTAATTATTATTTATTGGCACACTTTACATACAAATTGTACAAAAATGTGCAAAACTTGAAATGGCAACATTGGTTTTTTGTGAAGGGGAGATGCATAAGAGCTTGCATGCAAAAAATCAGCTTATCCCCTGAGGTGCGTAACGGAATGACAAGCTACAAGTTTGGTCCCATGGCCTAATAGGCCGCCATCAGGTGGCCGGGAACCTTGCACAAATATATAATATATACTGCTGATTTTGCTATAAATGTTAGGAGAACCACTTTGCGCTACTGAAAATGCCGGATATAATGAGATAAAGGGTGGCAACGCTAAGAAATTCCTCAAAAAACATCCCCTACGTGACATTATAGAGTGGCGCTCTTTTCAGCCAAAAGGATAATATTAAAGTTGTATCCAGCCAAATATCAAAGAGTTGCCCATATTGATAATAATATACATCAAACTAAAAAGGAGCCAATTTCCTACCACATGAAAGTTATTCTTCGTGATTTGTGCTTATGACAAGAAATTTATTGGATTAAATCAAAACTACACTGTATACCCCAAATGTGTTCTCACAACTGCAGATAACGACTCTCTTTTGCCCAGTATTCTACATACTAGGCCAGGTGCGCTCATGCAAGCTTGCTGCGCCTCAGCCGCCTCACACTTTCTGAAATGTAGAGGAATGAACAGAGAAGTGCACACACGCCAGACACGGACACCTTGGTGTGTCGACTGAAACATGAAACTAAGACCGCAAGAAGACAGCCAGTCGCATGCACGTGCCTTACCCCACAATACAAGCAGGATCGTGATAGACCACAGATTGTAGGAAACCTGGTGTACCCGCGCCAACGGCTGACGTTGCTATTCCTGCAACCAGTCATGTGATCTTGGGAATTGGACGCTACACTATCAATTCCTGTATGTTACAGTGCACAAATAATTGTACAACAAAAACATTACGCTCACCTCCACCCCCCCCCCTTCTCTTTTTACCCCGCGCCACCCACAAAGCTGAATATACCATGACCTTTCACCTTCTCAGCCTTGCAGACTGTCAGTGCTGGGACGATCAGATAGATTGAAAAAAAGTCTCCCTTTCAGCTGAGACCGACACAGACGGAAGAAATACGCCAGTTCTAGCATGAAAGGACACAAATACTGAGACTCTCATGCCTGAACCCGCCAGTCAGGGACATCAAGAAGGCCCAAATCGGAGATCACCAAATATCGCAAACTGGTTTGTACAAAAACTATTATGCGCCTAAAGTAAAATGCGAACCCCTCTCCGTCCTCAAACTTCTGTGCTGAACATGACAGTAAACAATTTACCCTCGTGTATGATGCCCAAGTGTATATTTGCACAACTGCCAATGACAGTTCTTTTCTGCATGAAATGTTCAAACAACTTCTTCGTTTAAGAAAAACAAATCCTACTGATTAAGGCAAGTACAATGTTTCAATTGCTGATTTGTATAATTAAAAACGCCTTTAGGATAGTATGGAATTATTTCATATTAAAGAAAAACAGCATTTTTCTTCCAGCCCAGTAAAATTGGGTCCTTTGCATGTGCGCGGTTTTGTGACAGCACCAGTGAAATAGTGAACCAGCCAGATTGGCTTCATCGCCGTTTTAAAGAAGATTAATTGTTTCTGTTTCCAGCCTCGCGTGTTGTCAGCGTTTGCCTTTCTTCATTTTTAGCCATGAGAAAGGGAGGGGAGGGGGGGGGGGGTGCTGACGATCTGTCATCCTTTGAAAATAATACTGACTGTTTTAGCCGTTTCAGGGTCACATTCTGAAGAGTAAAGTAAAACAATACAACAAACAAAAACTAACAACACTGACGTCAAATTTCCATCTTCATCCACTTCCCTCTTCCTTTCTCTCTCTCTCTCTGTGTTTGTCTCTCGAGCGCGCGCTCTCTCTCTCTCTCTCTCCGTGTCTCTTTCTCTATCTGTCTGTCTCCGTCCTTCTCTCTCACACACACTCCCTCTCTGTCTCCTTCTTTTTTCCCCGTTGGTCAAATTTTACTCTCGGCTTTTAAAGTTCTTCCCTCCCCCCCCCCCCCCCCCCCAGTCCAGATTTGTCTTTTTACACTTCATCAATGTCACATGTAAGGTCTTCTGTTTGTTTGTGTGTCACTGCATTTCCTACAGGTTTCTCATTCGATTCCATCTCTCTCTCTCGCTCTCTCTCTCACAACATACACACACATAAAGATCGAGAGAGAGAGAGAGAGAGAACGCGAGAGCTTTAACTACCCATACAGATATTGATACACCCATGACTCCATTCTGATAGACCACACGGACAGACACATTCAAAAAACATCTCTTCAGACATTATACACAGACTAGACAAGACCACAAACGCATACACACACACACACACTTACGTGCACACACACAGACACACCTCCATGCACACACAGTGAGCTCTCCCAGCCAACAGCTCACCACCAAACGCACACACAAGCTCTACTGCAACTGCAAGCCGCGACAAGACTGACAGTAACGCTGACAGACAATCTAGTCGTGAGGTCTGACTGTCAGTAAAACACAGTCCCCCAATTCCACAGACCGTCAACGCTCAACAAACAGCAACACAACCCCCCCCCCCCATCGCTCCTTTGAATACTTGATTTACGCCAGTACACGGCATCTTGACTGTCATGATTCGGATATTATTAAAACTCACGCAGAGAGTGAGTTGTTGTTGTTTACCAGGGCCATGAGAAATTGGCTGGTGGCCTTGAACGGTCCTCGCCAAATTATAGTTGGTGAGTAAATAAATGTAGAGTTAAACTGCTAGAGTCACGCTTGTCGGCTTTAATGTTCGTGATTAATAAGTAATGGAGTAGGGGTGAAACAAGGTGGGGACAGTTGACATTGTTAAGTATGACTAGACAAGTTTTGCACGTTAACTGGCTGGTAGAATAGTGCAGACGTATTACTACAGTTAAAATGGTGGGAGGTTTCGACCTATGAGATAGCTGAACTAATTGGGCCAGCGGACTAGCACGCTGGGTAGTTAGATAGTATATAACATCGTGTAACGTTCAGATTTAGTGAATACAGACGAGAGAAGCATCGTTTCGTGAAGTATCTCCGGTCGACCAGTACCTGAACTGTGTGCTTTGAAGACAAGAAGTCCTTGCTAACGGACTGACTGAGCTCTAGAAAGAAAGGTCTGAGTGGGCTGACCTTTGAAAGCCCACGCTGCGCTATTTTGATGTTCGCGCCTCCCAGTAGGCGTGAGCAATGGTAATATATCTTAATTATTCAAGTATAATAGAGATCGGAGATAGAGAGAGAACTACAGCCTCATAGGAAGACTAAGGAAACCCCAGCTGGCACTCGACCACGAGTGTCCTGTATGATAGATCTATTGCCATAGTATGATTGGAATAATATAGCACATTGTTGATGAATTGAATAGTGATTGTGCATAAAATATAGTCTTTTGGCAACTGCTTAAATTACCTACAAGCCGAAGAGTGCTTCTGTAGGCTTTGAACGTACTGGGCTCTCCTAACATTTAAGCCCATATGATTTATGGAGAGTTTGCCTGGCGACTGGCCAGTGGCGACTCAACTGTCACTTTAAATTGATATCCAGTTTCGTATAATATACCTATTTACTATTGATTGCAGTACCTCCATAGTTACATGAATATCATTGGTTAAGTTATTAATTAGAGTTTTTGGTTTGAATATATACCTCTATTGTCTTTTGTTTTGTTATTAATATTTATGTAAACTATGGCCTGACCGGCCTGACATATATACGCTCTAGTTATTTAGTACTTTTCTTGTGTGGTTGTGTCCGAGTGTGAGTTAGCTGCCTCTCGTGCAGTCGTAACATCCCCAAGACCCTAACTCTGCTCGTGACATTGACTGATTCCTTTGAGAAAAACACCTCACTAATAGCTTAGCAAAGAGATGGCATCGGAATAGCAGGACTGAAGCCTGGCGATAGTTGACTAGGAACCAATCACGAATGTCTCCGTGAAATTATTTCATGAACAAACCCGACCTGTGTTTCTCACATACCTCAAGCTGACCAGTCACCCTTGGCAGGACAGGTGTTACGTCATCACACAGTCAAAATAATCATTCAGTCATTCACACATCACCAAAGTGTTGTATTTCTGGTAGACTGAACGTCATTATAACGTAAGTCCATAGTCCAAACGTGACTGCCGACTCAAGAATAATTTCGCTGTGTCTTTGTTGCATACATTCATTTTCAGCATTCAGCGTGTCCAAGTATCATTACGTACAGCAGTGGGCATGTCCAAGTATCATAACGTACAGCACTGGACATGGGCGTGTATTCCAGGCCAACTCCCTGCAGGAGAAACTTGAACAGGACACCCAGCAGTCATGGCCTGAGTGCAGACGGTCTCCGTGAAGTCTCCTTCTTGTTCGTTTTGTTTTTGTTTTCAAACGTGTCTTTAACCTGTTATCCTTATGTTATGTGACACCTGCATGGCCATAGTAGTACTAGTAGTACACTGATGAGCCACTAACTTGTGGTCAAGGGGCAAACAGTGACCACTGTGGTAGGTTTTGCCCCTCAGTAAACTCAGTCAATTCAGAAAACCAAACAGCAACGGTTAAAGAATGAGAAAGAGACGGAGAAAACAGAGAGAGGGAAAGACAGAGACAGAAAGAGACAAAGACAGAGAAGAGGGAGACAGAAAAGAGAAGAAAGGAGAGAAAGAGAGGGAGAGACAGAGACAGGGAATGGGGAGAGAAAAAAGAGCAGAAAGGGGAGAGAGGAAAAGGGACACAAAAAGCGAGCCAATGCGAGAGAGAGAGAGAAAGAGAGAATATCAGTGAAAGAGAGGGGGAGAGGGAAAGAGATAGAAAGAAAGAGACAGGAAAAAGAGAGAAGCGAAAGAGAAACAGAGAGAGAGAGAAAAATCAGAGAAAGAGAGGGGAGGGAGAGAGAAACACACACATGGGACACCACCAAGTTTCAAGGCCTTGCTGTGTGGCCCAACCTCAAAAGAAGGTCAGGAACCGCAGGGCCGAAACACTTTGTTTGACAGGAGTTATCTTTCTCTGAACATCTTGACTGTACTGTAGTCATATTCTCCCAGCAGTTTCAGTGCCGTTTTCCCCCACCAGCAGCTATGCCTCCGTGCCCGGCCCAGGCCAGCTCATTCAATGTTTGGGGGCTGGGACAAGTTAAACAACAAACAAGTATTGAAAATCTGTCTTTGCTACATCTGGGGCTTTCCTACGCCAGGAAAGTTTGGGATGAGAAACTCCCGGGCTTTGGGCACTATACTACGACGTCCCTGACTGACAGGCGTGTCCGGCCCTACTGCAGCCCGTATCAATCTCCACACCACAAGTTCTAGTAAGCTTCCCCTTAACCATCTCCCAGAGACCTAACTACTAACGTTGCACCAATCCCATCTCTCAGTTTTGCGCATATTATATCGTACAAGTATGATTCAGTTACGGAAGGCTAATGCTATTTGTGGTCAAGATAATGACGAACTCTGACCATGTAATGCTCCGGCATCGGCCTCCGACATGAACTGTGCTCAACATTTCCCTACAAATGGACCATAAAATTGTCCCTCTATGAACAAGAACTCGCACTTTCTTTCGCATCTGCAATGAGACCATGGTGCCATTGGTGGAGACTGTAAAATCCTCCACTTTATCATTCTAGAATGGCCAAATCATAGCGAAATCAATCAATTTTGAGTCAAAAGTTCCCTCTCTTTCTCCAGTTTGATAGCAACAACGTCAGTCAGCTACTGCAAGTGCAAGTGTTCCTCTAAAACCTGCACTCTTACCCCGGCTAGCGAGGTTTTACAGTTCGATTAAATCCAATTTCCCGTCTTAACACTTGTTGGTAAGGGAATGTGTAGGTCACCACTTCTCCATCAACACCTCTGTTTCCACATCGTAGTCGGCAAAAGATTTCGATCGCTATATTGAAGTCTACAACTCCGCCCTCCCCCGCCTCCCCCCTTTTTTTTCCTCCAACAGTTGTGACATGGTACAACGACGAGGGGGGGGGGGGATCAAAGTGCCGGAAAATGCCGTTTCAAAGTACCTATAGTTTTGTTTGTTCCTTTAAAAAACCTGTTTTTATACCGGGCACAGATCTACAATACCCGGTACCTCACTACTTTTGTTCAGTCATCCTCCATCAATACCTCACTACTTTTGTTCAGTCATCCTCCATCAATACCTCACTACTTTTGTTCAGTCATCCTCCATCAATACCTCACTACTTTTGTTCAGTCATCCTCCATCAACACCTCACTACTTTTGTTCAGTCATCCTCCATCAATACCTCACTACTTTTGTTCAGTCATCCTCCATCAACACCTCACTACTTTTGTTCAGTCATCCTCCATCAATACCTCACTCCTTTAGTTCAGTCATCCTCCATCAATACCTCACTACTTTTGTTCAGTCATCCTCCATCAATACCTCACTCCTTTAGTTCAGTCATCCTCCATCAATACCTCACTACTTTTGTTCAGTCATCCTCCATCAATACCTCACTCCTTTTGTTCAGTCATCCTCCATCAATACCTCACTACTTTTGTTCAGTCATCCTCCATCAATATCTCACTACTTTTGTTCAGTCATCCTCCATCAATACCTCACTACTTTTGTTCAGTCATCCTCCATCAATACCTCACTACTTTAGTTCAGTCATCCTCCATCAATACCTCACTGCTTTAGTTCAGTCATCCTCCATCAATACCTCACTGCTTTAGTTCAGTCATCCTCCATCAATACCTCACTGCTTTAGTTCAGTCATCCTCCATCAATACCTCACTGCTTTAGTTCAGTCATCCTCCATCAATACCTCACTGCTTTAGTTCAGTCATCCTCCATCAATAACTCACTGCTTTAGTTCAGTCATCCTCCATCAATACCTCACTGCTTTAGTTCAGTCATCCTCCATCAATACCTCACTGCTTTAGTTCAGTCATCCTCCATCAATACCTCACTGCTTTAGTTCAGTCATCCTCCATCAATACCTCACTACTTTAGTTCAGTCATCCTCCATCAATACCTCACTGCTTTAGTTCAGTCATCCTCCATCAATACCTCACTCCTTTAGTTCAGTCATCCTCCATCAATACCTCACTACTTTAGTTCAGTCATCCTCCATCAATACCTCACTACTTTAGTTCAGTCATCCTCCATCAATACCTCACTACTTTAGTTCAGTCATCCTCCATCAATACCTCACTGCTTTAGTTCAGTCATCCTCCATCAATACCTCACTGCTTTAGTTCAGTCATACTCCATCAATACCTCACTGCTTTAGTTCAGTCATCCTCCATCAATACCTCACTGCTTTAGTTCAGTCATCCTCCGTCAATACCTCACTGCTTTCGTTCAGTCATCCTCCATCAATAACTCACTACTTTTGTTCAGTCATCCTCCATCAATACCTCACTGCTTTAGTTCAGTCATCCTCCATCAATACCTCACTACTTTAGTTCAGCCATCCTCCATCAATACCTCACTGCTTTAGTTCAGTCATCCTCCATCAATACCTCACTACTTTAGTTCAGTCATCCTCCATCAATACCTCACTGCTTAAGTTCAGTCATCCTCCATCAATACCTCACTACTTTAGTTCAGTCATCCTCCATCAATACCTCACTACTTTAGTTCAGTCATCCTCCATCAATACCTCACTACTTTAGTTCAGTCATCCTCCATCAATACCTCACTGCTTTAGTTCAGTCATCCTCCATCAATACCTCACTGCTTTAGTTCAGTCATCCTCCATCAATACCTCACTGCTTTAGTTCAGTCATCCTCCATCAATACCTCACTACTTTTGTTCAGTCATCCTCCATCAATACCTCACTGCTTTAGTTCAGTCATCCTCCATCAATACCTCACTCCTTTTGTTCAGTCATCCTCCATCAATACCTCACTACTTTAGTTCAGTCATCCTCCATCAATATCTCACTACTTTTGTTCAGTCATCCTCCATCAATACCTCACTACTTTAGTTCAGTCATCCTCCATCAATACCTCACTAATTTAGTTCAGTCATCCTCCATCAATACCTCACTACTTTAGTTCAGTCATCCTCCATCAATACCTCACTACTTTAGTTCAGTCATCCTCCATCAATACCTCACTACTTTAGTTCAGTCATCCTCCATCAATACCTCACTACTTTAGTTCAGTCATCCTCCATCAATACCTCACTGCTTTAGTTCAGTTATCCTCCATCAATACCTCACTGCTTTAGTTCAGTCATCCTCCATCAATACCTCACTACTTTAGTTCAGTCATCCTCCATCAATAACTCACTACTTTTGTTCAGTTATCCTCCATCAATACCTCACTACTTTAGTTCAGTCATCCTCCATCAATACCTCACTGCTTTAGTTCAGTCATCCTCCATCAATACCTCACTACTTTTGTTCAGTCATCCTCCATCAATACCTCACTACTTTAGTTCAGTCATCCTCCATCAATACCTCACTACTTTAGTTCAGTCATCCTCCATCAATACCTCACTCCTTTTGTTCAGTCATCCTCCATCAATACCTCACTACTTTAGTTCAGTCATCCTCCATCAATACCTCACTACTTTAGTTCAGTCATCCTCCATCAATACCTCACTACTTTAGTTCAGTCATCCTCCATCAATATCTCACTCCTTTTGTTCAGTCATCCTCCATCCTCTTGTTGTTGTTTTTCTGTTAATCACCATCAATCTTTCATCAAAACATATTTGCACCGAGCGTTTCACCATGATTGTCTACATGACTGGCAGATCCACACAGATGGTACCAATGTCATGTGATACGTCTTCCCTCTTCCTATCAATTATTTTCTAAAGAAACCTGCACTTTCATTGAACGCTACATTTTGTTAAATCATTAAAAGAAGAAATTACCAACTGCTGTTCGCACCAGTAACCTTTTGTGTGGAATTACCCAGCGATTTGGTGGCACGGAAGGTGTTTACTCACGCCATTCGGAAACAGTTGCGATGTTTAACTAGGGGAGCATGCAGTTTGATAAGTGCCACGATTTGCCAATCACTTTGGCCGGATATTTCATTGATTTCCCTCCCTGGAAGATGCCGGCACGGAGATCTGAGAGTAGTTTCCCCTGAATATCTTTTTCTATCTCCGGATTGAGAAGAGTCTTGGAATTGAAGCGCTTTTCACTTCACATTACTGAAGAGTGCCCAGAGAGAAAGTTGTTAAGATTGTAGATGATGACGGTCCCCGTGCGCTGGATGTGGGCCGGAGTGGCGAAGAAAGTGAGTAGAATCTTTTTCGGTTTTGTCCCATGAGTGTTTGTCACTGTAAAATTGTTAAAAATGCACCAGTCCACTAGTGGTTTTCTCACGCGTGTAACATGGTTATCTCTCTCCTGTATAATTATTTATAACTAACCGAGGCATCCGGCGTTGCTTCTGCTCCCCCCCCCCCCCGCCACTTTCTCTCTCTCTCTCTGCCTCTCTCTGTCTGTCTCTCTTTCTCTCTCTCTCTCTTTCTCTCTCTCTCTGTCTCTCTCTCTCTCTTTCTCTCTGTCTCTCTCTATCTCTCTCTCTGTACCTTTTTTCAAGTGCACCAAACTGGATGCTCTAGAAAAGCACTGAAATCCAAGCCGACAGAGGCCACCATGTGTGCAGGAAATGAATCTAAACAGTATACATGCAGATCTACCTGCTGGAAATCAGACGGTTTGGTATGGGTCCTTACCAATGGGCGTGTTATGATCTGGATACCGTCATGTAGCAGGAAAATTTGTAACGTCTCAAAATGTGAAAAGTTTACACTGTTTGCGGTTGTCAGTGTCTGGTGCGGGGCATTGGCAAGTCCTGACATTTAATATAGCATGAATGATATTTAACAGTGCGCACATCTATATGTATGTGTGTGTGTGTGCGCGCGCGCGTGTGTGTATGTGTGTGTGTCCAGATGGCCGAAGACAGAAAGCCTTGGACCAGCTTGAAGCAAAACTGGCATTTTTGTTTCTTTGGGGGGTGGGGGCGGGTGGGTTCAGCGAGTAGATCATATTAAAGATTGTTTGTGGAGCGTGGGGAAGGAAAGGGGGAAGTCAAGTATTCACGGGGGCATATACTGTTTGTTGTTTGTTGTTGTTGCAATTGTTTTTTTTTGGGGGGGGGGTGTGGAGGGGTTGTACTACAAGCAAGCGGCACAAATCACCGGAGGTCGAAGACCTCAAATTTGACATTTCCGACGCTGAGAAAACCAGGATTTGATTTTGAGAATTGCATGTGGTTGCAAGTGGCTGACTGGTGAGCTGTGATTGGGTTAGCTACGAGTGGTAACTCTCTGGGTGACGGAGACATCTTGCTGGCCAATGGTTGGATCATCCACACAACAAATGTGGCGTGTTCTTACCTAAAAGCTCCAGTCTCTCACTTTTTTTTTTTTAATTTTCGTCTGGGGATGTAATTATTTGTGAGACCATCCGGTGGTTGTGACGCCCGGAGCAATGAAGGACCCCCGGGTAGCCCAATCACCCCACACAATGTCTAGCATGGGGTGTGACTGTTGTCCTTGCGGGTGTAGGGTAGGAGGGGGAAACTGGATACCCAGACAAGGTGTCACTGTTCTCGGTGGCGGTAAAATGTCTGACTTCTACACCAATCACGTGACAATGCCCCCCCCCCTCCCCCATCATACCGCTTGCAGTGCCGTCATCACACCAAAAGGTCAATCTACCACCAGGAATGTGTGTCACTGTCTACCTCACGTGCATGTCATTACATTCCTTAATCTCTCACTTCCCTTTCCGCTCAACCCATCTCCCATTTTTTAACAACTTGACCCCACTGGGACATCTGCCTTGACCCCACTAGGACATCTGCTTTACTGACCTCAGGAACAACAATCTCCCACACACACAGCCACCCCCTTTTTATCTACAGACAATGATAACTAAATATACTAATGGTAACTGCGATACTTCCATATCACCAGTGTCCACAGTCTAACTAACCACAGCACCTGTAGATAAACTTACGGACAGACGGATGGATGGATGGATGGGTTATAACCCTCAGAAACACTGTGACATGTAAAAAAAATGGCCCAGGTTAAAAAGTTACTGCCACCATCGCTTTCACACTTCAAGAATCAGTTACTTCACAACTCTTATCTCTTCACTGACTGTTCACCAAAAGCCTGTCCCAGTGGTGGAAACGCCTCACCAAAGACTTAATCTCCATGCACTTTTCTGGCCCGGACACTGTCCTTTTTCATCGTTTTTTTCGGTGTCTGCACTGATCGACCCATCATATCAATGCCCCCCCTTTGCCTTTATTACGAACCAAAAGATCAAGCTAGCGGGGCGCCTTCGACGGTCTTTGAAAGTTTCGAGTCACGCAAAAATATTATTGTCGGCCTGCAGTTTGGGAAAAATCCGGAGTGTGAAGTCTTGTGAAGCTAATGGATTACCCGGCGGTTTAGAGTTGCCAGATTGGAATGCTTTCAGCGGAAACATTTTTCCGCCGGCCAAATTTTATTTACTGGTACCAATTTACTTAAGTTCGTCTGGATCCCACCCGTCTTCTTCTGTGGGTATCCATCCATCCATCCGTCTGTCTGTCCGTCAGTCCGTCCACCCATCCATCTATCCGTCCGTCCATCCATCCATTCATCCGTCCATCCATTTATCCAGCCATCCACCTCTGTATCTGTCTGTGATTCTGTCTGTCTGTCTGTCTTCCTGTCTATCTCAATTAGCTCATCTGCCCCCTTTGCCCCCCCCCCCCATCCCCGCAAAAAATGTTCCTGGCCCACAGATTTGTCGACACACCTGACAGTCCTGTGGATGCATAATGTGGAATACATGTATTAATTCCGTCCACAGTGCTGACAAGGCTGAACAGTCCGTCAATACCGCTGATAGATTGTCGAACCATGACTTTCTGTGTCACACTGCAGCATGATTCAGTTCTCTCTCTCTCATTGTCCATCACCAGGGTACAACGTGGCTACAGTGAACCTAATGATTCAGTAAAGTCAGGAACTCTGAGTGACTTCAAATCATTAGTATAATGTCCCCCCACCCCCTACCCCGATCTCAGAGTTTTTGAACGACTTTGGTGAGGACGTGAACCTATGTTGGAGATCTTTGTTTTACGGAGATTTAAGCTGTAGACTATTTCACCTCGTCTTTTAGTGTAAGTTTTATTGTTGTTTTTCTCGTTTTCTTTTGGCTTCATCATTTCTCCTCTCCGCTCCCAGAACCCTCCAGAAAGCTGTTTGAGCCCTGAAAAGGGCTAAAAAAAAAAAAATTGGAAAAGGAAAAGCTATTGAACTCCCAGGGATCCAGTAGGTAACTTTGGTCTGCACCAGGGATCACCAAACTACGGCCCGCGACGTCAGTACATCCGGCCCGCCATGGTACTTGATTTTGTTAGATAAAACCAGGGATATCTAGAGCTACGGGATGGACAAGCTTCCCTGCTAGCGTTTTTGATGACCTTTCTTTACTAAATAAAAAAATTGATACCTTTTTAATATTAAAAATCGTCTTTGCTCTAGAGTTTTTCTTCTGGCTTGCAAGGTTTGAACAGATTGCTTATGCGGCCTGCGCTTGTTAATCTGTCAGTTATCCGGCCCTCTACGAAAAAAGTTCGGTGACCCCTGGTCTACACCAGTTGGTATCTGATTTGATGGCCGCCCACAGACAGAAGGAAGAAACAAAACAAAAGAGAAACATTTGTACAACCGTTTATTGGCAAACTCATCGGACACAGGACTGAGGGCGGGGGCAGGTGGGGGGAGGGGGGGCGGGCGGCGCTGTAGCCTTGAGACTTGAGCACTGAACTCTTACTGATGCATGAGGTATGAAATTCTGAACTGGGAGTTTGGGCTCGTCAAGCTGACCACACTGTGCTCTCTTTTAAATTAATCTTCCCTCTCAATTGGACACTCCCTATTTCACTCCCATAGTCCAAGATCTGCCTCAGATTTCCTGCTGAGATCCTCAGTGATGGGAGGTGGGGGGGGAGTGGAGGGGGGGATAGCTTCACAAAAAGTATCTGTTTTTTTCTTTTTTACACAAACCAGACACTGTCATGAAATAGTGCCAGAAGTAAGCAAAGCGGCCACAGGTTGCATGCGTTTGTCAGTTTAAGTTTGTCAGCAATACTGGGAGACTGGACTGTCCAGATTGATTCATCAGCCCCACTCGCTGCTCCACCAGCGCCACGAGAGATGTCCTGTCAGTGCCCACACCTGCTGTATCAGGATTTGATAGTGACTCAAATTTCTCCCTCTGACATTTCTGTTTCACGGTCTCTCTCATCTTCGTCCAACGCGTGTTTTATGTCTCTCTGTGTATCTAATTTACCCCCCCCCCCCACAAGAGTTGCACATTTAGAAGCATCTGTCATACCTATTTACCTATTATGCATTTCAAAAATCCATTTCCATACAAGACCCCCCCCCCCCACCAAAAAAAAACTTTTAAAAAACCCCCCAAAAACCCACCTTTTTAGCCTGAGACGCATGTACAAAAAATAGCACTGAATTCAAGACATCAGTCTTTAGCTGCATCGTAAACGAGAGAGATAAGATCCACTAACTAAGGCCGTGCAGGCAACAAATCCATGAGGTTACGAGCAAGCAGGAACTCCTGAACTCCAGAACTCCTGAACTCCAGAACTCCACAACTCCAGAACTCCTGAACTCACACAAGTGGAGAAACGAGAACAAGATAAAGGTGGAGAAAGAGAAGAGGAAGGAGAACCGATAAATAAGGATGGTCAAGAGTTGACATGAGGGCGTTGACCGAAGCTTGATATCTACAGGGACTGTAAGTACTGCCCGTACTGAATGGATCAGATTCTCATACTGATCAGTGGTCTATTTGATCTACAGAGGGGGACAGAAGGGTCAAATTGTATGGTCTGTCGGTCGTTCATACATGTACGTTTACAAATGGAATATTTCAGTATCTATCTATCTGTCTGTGTCAGTCTGTCTGTCTATATCAGTCTGTCTGTCTATCTGTCTCGTCCGCCCGTCAGTCTATCTATCTATCATCGATCTATCTATCTATCTATCATCTATCTATCATCGATCTATCCATCCATCCATCCATCCATCCATCCAGCTGTCTGTCTGTCTATCCATCCATCTATCTATCTATCTAGCTGTCTGTCTATCTATCCATCCATCCATCCATCCATCCATCCGTCTGTCTGTCTGTCTGTCTATCCATCTATCTATCTATCTATCTATCTATCTATCTAGCTATCTATGGATAAGAGCAGGGGAAAAAGAAAAGAAGGCGGAGCTAAAAAAAAAAAGTGAGAACGGGAAGAGTTAAGAGTTTGACTGGTCGCCCGCCTTTCTTACCAGTGAGGACTGGGTTTCGCTGGCGTCATGTTGCCTCACTGCACAACTGTTGGCATGAGATTGACAACACAACACAGATATCATAGATAATGCCGATGTAATGCATGCAACTGATAGAATGGCAGTGACAGCGATGTGGTCAAACAGTAGGTCTGGCTTTGGAAAAGGTTTAAGATTAAGGTTAGAATCAGGGTTATCGTGGACTGTGCTCAAGTCAGTTGGCCACAATAACTTTTGCTTTGGCGAAATGGTCACAAATTTGTCACAAGTTATAAAAAGACACAGTTCTGAGGGAAGATCATGGGCCACAAATCTTTGAGTCTGACACAGAATTTCATGAAGTTCTCCATGTCTCCATGTCTCACCAGTTGCTGGTAAGGGGCTGTTCAAATACATTATTACACCATTTTGGGGACTTTTTGACCCCCCCCCCCCTTATTACACTTTTCTTACAGAAGCCAAAGACCCCCCCCCCCCCATTCTGTATTATTACAATTTTACATACTCGGTACTATTTTTTTTTAGCTCCACTAGTATAAGTCTATAACAGTGAACAGTATGTAATACAGCATGTATTAACGTTTTATTGGAAACAAATATCACAAAAACTCAGCAGTGGAAAAATCATCTGTAATGTGGTGGACACATACAGTCAAAAAACAATCTTAATTAATAATGACAAGAATACAGTTGTCACAAAAATGCATGTTGAGATATCGCAAATCCACTATAAGTGAAGTCAACGGTGAATATTGTCTTTTTTCAAAAGAGCATTGATAGTTGGGGATGGAGAGGGGATGGCTTGATACCCAAGAATGTAGTTTTTCAGTGCATTGATCTCATCAGTCAGCTTGCCCCGAGCTGGAGTAGATCTAGGATTTTGGGCATTTGATGATGTGGTGGGGTTGGACGGTGGAAGGATAGGGGGTGGAGCTGGGAGTGTGGAGGTAGTAGGGCTCACTTCTGAAGTAGTAGCAGTTGGGGCTGGAGAAGGTGAGGCCTTGGGTTCAGGGGTTGATCTAGGTGTCTTGAAACCAAAGAATGTCAACCTAGATTTCATGGCAGCTTCTTTCTTCTGTGCAACTTTCCCCTTCAACTCTTTAATGGCACTTTCAATATCTATGGTACCAGCCTTGTACCCCACCCAATAAAGCTCTTTCACCTCCTTATCCACAATGTTACCTTTTTTATCAGGATATAACTGCCTGTACAGCTGACAAAGTTCATTGTACTGGTTCTTTGAGGAAGCCATTTTGATTGCTAGGCTACCAATGTAAACAATGGCAACACTGGTGAAAGTTGGACTGGATTGCCAGGTTTAGTAAAAAAAAAAAGCCAAAGGTTGAGCCAAAAATTATACACTGAATAAAAATATATATTCTGTATTTAAGATTTTATTCTTCATTAAGATAAAAATAGTTTAAAAAATAAATGACAAATATTTTTTTTTTCTCTCAGCTACCCAACCTTTTTACCTCCTAGGGAGCAAAAAGTGTAATATTACACTTGGGTGAACCCCCCCCCCCTCATTACACTTTTCTTACAGGAGCCAAAGACCCCCCCCCCCCTCCGAGGTGTAATAATGTATTTGAACGGCCCCTAAATGTAATTCTTCACCGGAAGTGGTTTTCTGTCTCTGCCGCCCCCCCCCCCTTCCAGCCCTCTGCCATTAAATTCTCCACCGAGGTTCAAACTTTAAGTCTAGACACTTTGCTGCCCCCCCCCCCCCTCAGCCTCTCGGGGTGATTCTCTCAGATCAATATCACACCGTAGAGTGGGGCCAGTCAATAAGTCTATTACACGGACGGCCGCCGTAACTCGCCCATGTTCCCCTAGGGTTAATTTTAGCCTTTGAACATTGTGACTTGATTCTCCAGTGGAAACAACAAACTTCTCTCTGTCACTCGTTTCTCACGCCTTTCCTCGTCTTAGTACTTTATTGGCCGTCTTTTTTCTTTCCTCTTTAATCCTTCCGTAGCCGTCCAGCTATTTATAGCACAGGTTCTCAACCAGTGATCTCCAGCATCCCCGCCGGTTAGGTACAGTCTTCCTCTTCTTCGTTCCCCAGCTAAAGCTTGTGATAAAAAGTTTGTTGATGGTCCTTACATTTAATTTGCCTTACATAACCTCTGAATTCGCCCCAATCCGCACCCCCACTCAAAAGAATAATTAAGGTGTCCACTAGCCAGTAGGCGGGTATGCTCCCACTTTGAACAAAGCAAATCTACTAGAACTTCGCCACCTTTCACCTGTCACCTAAGCACTGTCCAACCACTACAGGATGTAGCACTCCGACAATGACTTCCACCCCTTTCTGTCTGATGTCTCCCTCATCCATGGTGTTCCCCCCCCCCCCTCTCTTTTTAATACCATCCTGCCATCTTCTTCTCCCTGGTCGTCCTCGTGTTCTTTTTCCTGTCCCTGGTTGCCATTCAGTGCAGCGTTTTGTCCATTGTGATTCATCCTTCCTACTAGAACTTTCTAAGTTTTAAATGCTGAATCGTGTAGTGACTGATGTTGGTAGTGACTGAGTTTGATATTGGGACAAATTGCAGTTCCAAATGCCCACCCATTTACGTCAAGATCTGAGAAGTGCCCGCCATCCTGCCCGTTCTACTATGGACATTCTGATTCTATTGCATCTATTTGGATGCCAGGCGTCATAACAAATATCGTCTTCCGTGTTCTTTCATGTCATTTCCAGGTCAATGTTTGCCTCGAACTCTTGCCACCACAGGAGTGACTTTGGCTCATGGCGCAGTGAGTGAAATCTGTTTTGTCTCAGTTTTAGAATGATCTGTTGACTAGGGAGTTAAACGGAACCTTGCCCACTGGCAAAACCAAAAGAAGACGGTCTCACTTGTTTCCGTGCGTCAAAACTGTCTTGAGTTAACTGGGGCAAAGACAGACCTAGCGCACTGAGTCAAGACACACAAAACAGACTTGGTTCACTGTACCATCAATTTTGACCGAAATTCTGGCTGATTAAAGTGTCATCTTCCCAATGATCGTCTATTGCGACTTACCTACCGGTTACAGAACTGGGTCACGTAATGGTCAAAGCGTAACTTTACGACACTGCGACATGTCTCTCCTGTCAAGAACAGATTTAATTCATAAATGTTTCCACTGACTAAATTTTTGTGAGAGAGCAGTGAGTAATTTTTACAAACGTAATTATTGTGCGAGCCAGCATAACTTGGTCTCGTAAACAATTTGTTTTGAACAGTTTTTTTTATAAAAGATAGACAGAAGGTGTGGGGAAGGATAGACGGACAGCGTAGGTGTGCATGACTGAGCACTTGTTATATCTCGTGTTTTGAACTAGGTTTAGTAGAGAGGGAAGGGGTGAGTAGGAATTAAATGTTATTGAGATGTCTGTTGACGTACAGAAAATCCGTGATCCAGAGTAAAAGCTCGGGGTTTTGAACATGTTAAGAATTTATTGCTATAAAATTACATTTTATTGTCTTGAGTGATTCGACCTTTGATGTCGACCCAAGGTCGTTGCGTAGGGCTGTTACTTAAAATAACTCAGTTCGGCAGCTGAGCTAGAAGTGGTTGCACCAATCACAATCCAGGAATTAGACGGTAAGCTGCAGATGCAGTCCAGTATTTAAGGCCATACAGAACTTAGTTCTGGGCCACATGTAGACAATCCATTTACGAGGTGGACGGCGATAGTCCTCAGCCAGATGAGAGACATAGAGACGCAGTTGAGCAGTCCATTGTGAGGAGCCTGATTTAAAGCTCCAGAGCCTAAGCTACTTGGTTTGATATAAACCCACAGCGTTTACATCCAGCGCTCTCACTCCCAGTGAGGGCCGCATGGTGAGAGTCCATACTAATTTGTAATGATGAAAGTGAACCGTTCTACTTACTTTTGAAGACAGTTTCAGAGCTACCGCCAGACAACGCATGGTTGTACAAGCATTCTCCATGGCGTGTCTAGAGGAAATGTCCATATCATAACATGTCTCATTGAATTAATAGAATTTAAACTGTTATATCCGTCGCCACGTGCGCGGATTCTATTTGGCATATAACTCATATGACCTGCAAGTAGTTAGATTGAATACGTTAGTCTTTATAGAAAGCTGTAGTTTCATTAGTTAGATTCAGTTGCCTTTGAATTGATATTTATATTTATAATTATATTTGTTACATTAATTCCTGTAATTAAACTGCCCTACAGTTCTGCTAAAAATCAAAGCAATTGATTTATTTAGTTTTTAGAGTGCAAGTATTTTTTTTTGTGTGTTCGTCGATTGTGGGAGCGGACCTCGAAAGAGTGTCAGTCGAAATATCCCCATCTAACCCACATCGCGACATCTCCCTAATCCTCGGTCAATAACAAATGTAGAACCTTCAAATCATACACCTGTGTATAATGATTGTCTTCAGGATACCGACCACAAAAACTTGATCCAAACATCAGAAATGGTGAAGATTTCATTGTCATGTTATACTTATCTTCCAATGATGCCTGTCACAGACTGACCCGACATGGCATTCAAGGACATCCATCATCTCGGCTTTTACTATAGAAATTGCCCCGTGCGTACACTACGACGACTTTCAGAAGCTGCGCACCCGTACCCCCCCCCCCCCCCCGATGATTTCTCTATTCAACTTTCTGAAAAACTAAATGGTCTAGAATGCTTCACCCGGGTGTAAGATGTCCTAGACTGGCTTCCCACACGGCAGTATAAACTGTCACACAATTTCTTATAATGTCTTTCAAGACAATTGCTTGACTGACGTCAGCCGCGACACGGGCCCAAGTCTTGTCTCTGTAATAACTTCAGTGCGCTGTAAAGTGATGTAAAGACCGACAACAAAGAAATAAACAAATATAAAAAATAACTAATTCCCTACTGTCATGGATTTGAAACCGAAAACCCGATATTCCCTTCCAGAGGCGGTGTCACACATTAGTATGCTGATCTTGTAGTATAAACTGTATTAAGGGCACAGGAAGAGGGAGGCTGGACTCGTCCATCACTGGATGATTTGACTTGACCTGTAATCAAGGCCAAGGTTGGGCTCTCTGTCACTGCCCAGACGGTCAGGCCGCACGGGGCCACATGAAATATCCCAGACAAGCACCGCATCTCAGAGTAACTTCCGCTCACTCTTTTTTTCTGTATTCAAAGGAAGTAACTGCTCCAAACAAGGACAAATAGACAACCGCATCTGATAACGGAAAAGATTAGTTCTATATCGTACCCAAATCAAAGAAAGCTACACCTGAGATATTGAGTAAATACGTGTAGTGTTTTTTGTACATGGGATAACTCTGAAATCTTCAGCCTTTTCAAGATGTCTCACTCTGACGACGGTCCTGGGTTGATGTGCTTTATAATGTGAGAGAGCAAATTCTCTAATCTTCATGAGCTAATGCACAATTGGTCGGTTCGTTTTGGGATCCGGGTGGATCTAGGCAGGGCCGATTTAACATCATTGTGGGTCCCTGGTCAGATTCTTTGGTAATACGCTGGATTTTATGGCCTTTTTCACAAACCAATGTAAATGCGGATGGATGGGGCTCACTAAACCCCCGGGGGTACCTGCAGGGCAACTGATATAGAAATAATCAATTCAATTGCGAGAAAATGTCAATGACCTGAACAAAAATGGTCAATGACTGGTGTAAATTCAGTTGGATCCACCAACAACAGAAGGCCAAGAACAATTAAAAACTAAAGAAATTGGAGGTGTCCATTTAGTTGTGGCTGCAAGATGGTAATTTTATATGCCGTAGACTACCTCTACCACTACCTCCACCACTACCTCTACCACTACCTCCACCACTACCTCTACCTCTACCACTACCTCCACCACTACCTCTACCACTACCTCTACCACTACCTCCACCACTACCTCTACCTCTACCACTACCTCCACCACTACCTCCACCTCTACCTCTACCTCCACCACTACCTCTACCTCCACCACCTTCACTACCACTACCTCCACCACCTTCACTACCACTACCTCCACCACCTTCACTACCACTACCACTACCTCCACCACCTTCACTACCACTACCACTACCTCCACCACCTTCACTACCACTACCACTACCTCCACCACCTTCACTACCACTACCTCCAGCACCTTCACTACCACTACCTCCACCACCTTCACTACCACTACCTCCACCACCTTCACTACCACTACCTCCACCACCTTCACTACCACTACCTCCACCACCTTCACTACCACTACCTCCACCACCTTCACTACCACTACCTCCACCACCTTCACTACCACTACCTCCACCACCTTCACTACCACTACCTCCACCACCTTCACTACCACTACCTCCACCACCTTCACTACCACTACCTCCACCACCTTCACTACCACTACCTCCACCACCTTCACTACCACTACCTCCACCACCTTCACTACCACTACCACTACCTCCACCACCTTCACTACCACTACCTCCACCACCTTCACTACCACTACCACTACCTCCACCACCTTCACTACCACTACCTCCACCACCTTCACTACCACTACCACTACCTCCACCACCTTCACTACCACTACCACTACCTCCACCACCTTCACTACCACTACCATTACCACCTCCTCTACCACTTTAACAGTATCATTATCATCTCCTTCTCACCCTGACCTTAAACAATTCAGACGCCGCGATCTGTTCTGCATATTCTTCCCTTTATTGTATAATTTTCACGTGTTTAAGAATATCAGAGACATTAAAGGACGTGAGCTATGTCGGTCCTAGTTGCTCTCGTTCAATGACCGGCGCTAACCAAACAAACCGCTGAATCACCAAGGAATTCTCGCATTTCAAATATTAACGGACTGGCCATTTGTGCATAGAACTGCGCTTGACGGGCTGGTTTTGTAGCTGCTCTGACAAATGACAGCAGGAAACGTTTAAAAATATAATCAATAGAATCAAAACGCAACACCGTAGTAAAAAAAAAAAAAAACTGAACAAAAAATAACAATAATGTTGAATTAAAATATCAAACAAAACGAATTCATAGACCTGTAATGTAAGTTCCGTTTGTTCCTTAATATACAGTTTGGTTGTGTGGCAATTCATCAACTGCTTGACTCTCCAAAAATTGCCCTGACAGAGAAATCGAATCGGGTTGGACTCTTTTTCCTGATGTTTTTAACGGATTCACAAGTCGGAGACCCGACAATACTGCACTGATGGTGACTCAAGTCACATAACAAATTCTCTGATGGAACCTCAGAGGGCTGAAGAGGGACAGAACATTTCAAGGGACATTAAAAAAAACGGGGGAGGAAAGTAGTGTGAGATTATTTTACGTCCACTCATCTGTCGTTTCTATGCTTGCAGTAAGACTTGTTGCCTCGTAGCCGGATGCATTTCTGACGTTGACCTCTAGCAGTTGTTAACTCATATCTCATGTTTAGTTTACTCACTGTATTTGCACTTAATCCTGACATCTAAAGTCCTGTAGAAGTGATCTAAAATACACAAACCCAAAAAAAAACTAACAAAATGTTGTCCCATACGCAGTTTTGCTCATACTCACATGTCTGTATTTACATACAATCAACGATTAAAAAGGAAAGGGTGAGGAATCGGTGGAGTAAGAGTAAAAGTTGGGCTTTTTCTAGCAGGGTATGGGAAGCCCTGCCGTCAGTTTAGTTCTTTTCCAATGCCAGGGTGTACCCAAGCTACCTCCCCGGGGAGCCGTCCGTTCCCGTGTGGGCAGTTTAATCGTTTGTGAGTTCTTGAGTGCTAACGAGGGGGACACGAAGTAGCCACTTTCCTGAATAATACATCTTATGCACTCCCAAACCTTCTGGCAAACATCTTAGAACCACATCAGACTTGCCAACAAATGATGGCGGCGTCAGGCAAGGCAACATTGACACGGGAGAAATCGCTTTGTAAGAAATACGGAAAAATGCGTTTTTTTATGCGTTGTTGTTTTTTTCCTGACAATATCGGAGTTAAAAAGTGAAAGTTGGGAAAACGTGCTTCCGTACAAAAGCTGATCAAATTTCGAGGTGAATCAGAAGAGGCTGGGACAGAGCAGGGTCTGCAGGTACACAGAGTTGGAGAACAAAACACATTTCTTTCATGTTCGCAGAGATTGTCCTTGCTGACTGTGAATTGACAATCATAATCTCTCAAACATTCTATGAATTCCTAGAAGAAAATGTACTGCTTTCTACTGATTTATGAGGCGTTCAATGTTTGACATGTTGATTTACCTGTAACGAAAATGTATTTAAAATAGGGAATAAACTTTTAGTAATGTTCTGCCTCTAGTAGTAACTACAGGTTCTTCACACCTGTGCCGTTCAATGAAGGGCCAGCGATTGGCGTGCCGACTCAGGGCCAAAATCCCTAGGCTAAAGGCCGCTAACTCGTCCCGTTCAACCACTACATACTGTAGTGGGAGATAACCCGCTAGATACCCATGCTATGCAACCCCCCCCCCCCCCCCAATGTCATTGCACTCCGCATGGCTTCACCTGCGTCACGTGCTCACCGTATAAAGCTCACTGAAACTTCAGTCTTCAGTACCATAAATGTTTTTTTAATGTTCTAAATTGTTCTCTTCATTGACAAACACTTGAAGTAAGCGATGAACGAAAACACACCTATCGGGCGTTTTCCACCAAACACTCACCAGCTCATCTACTCGTGTGTACGTAACTTCCCGGGGCTAGTCTGTGGCCTTATGCATAATCAATGCGTAAACTAAAGTAAATACGTTGACTGGTGTTAACACAAGAAATGAATACAATTTCTCGTGTTAACACCAGTTAACGTATTTACTTTAGTTTACGCATTGATTATGCATACGGCCACTGTCTTGCCTGATTTGTTTCAAACGTGGGGGCCGGGGGGGGGGGGGGCACTATTCACTAGTAGAAATACGATTGGTTCTGAAATAGCCCGACAACTGACTTCCTTGAAAACATTTTCCATTCATTTCTACAGTCAAACAGCTTACCTAGGCCCCTCTCCTCCTCCCCCCCCGCCTCTTCCCCCCCCCGGACCTCTTTTTCACCCCCCCCCCACCCCACCCTCTCGGAAGGTAAATACTTTATGGCTAGAATCAAAACACGTCACTACCGATTACGGAAGGTCAATGAACTGACGTTTTCGTGCTGACACATTAGTACACCTGACAACTGACGCTCATTATCTACTGGAGGTGAGAACTACCAAAAAAGTCAATGATCTCGAACATTCATGACGATTATCTCCAGGGGCCATTTCGTCGATGCCACATTAGGACGTTTATCAGCAGTCATCGCTAACTCACACGGCCTGGGATGAAGAGCAACTGTTTCAATGAGTTGCAAATCATTATTTTCTAACATCGAAAACAAAACTTTCGGTGTGACTATCTGCGCATTGAAATCCCATTGGCTTTCGTTTGCACGGTGCCAGTGTGTGTGTGTGAGAAAGTGAAAGAGAAAGGAAGAGACAGAGAGAAAGAGAAAGAGAGAGGGGGGAGAGAGAGAGAGGGGGGGGAGAGAGAGAGGGGAGAGAAAGATACACACACACAGAGAGAGAGAGAGAGAGAGAGAGAGAGAGAGAGAGAGAGAAAGAGAGAGAGAGAGAGAGAGAGAGAAAGTACATGGTTCGGATTAGGGTTAAGATTAGGTTTAGCTAACTGGCAACAACAACTTTTCACCAACGCATAGGTTACATTGCATATTTCCTGTGTTGGCCACATGTTAGTCACGAAAACCTGACTCAGTTACTGTGAGAATGTCTGTCTTTCGTCTACATGGCCCTAATTAGTAATTGACGCGGTTTAACAGGTTATCTACCATTTCTACGTAACATTTACATTATAATGATAGTAAAATATTATCAAGCTCGGGTGCCGAAAACATGATGGGAATTTACAAGGGGGTGGGGGGGGGGGGGGTAAAAATAATTTTAAAAACAGCACCAAAAGTCTGTGGGGCCTGGGGCACAAACTTAAAAGGTGACAAGTATTTGGTTTTGACCTGACCAAGGACCTGAAGTCCAAAATATCGTAATTTTTTTCAATTTTTACTTCTTTTGAAATTCTCTTTTTTTTTTTTTTTTGTTTTTTTTTCTCCAGTTATTTGTTCGGAACGCGAAACATTGCAAAATTCATTTACATTTAATCCATTTTTCTTTTTGTCACGCGTTATTCTTGCCCAAGGGGAGCAACCTTCACTCTTTTACCGCGATTTCATTTGCAAAGTATTCCCGGGAGGCTGTTGTAGTGGCGGGGGTGGCGAGGAGGTGGGGGGGGGGGGGGAGAGGGAGTTCTGAAATAGTTCTCACTCACTCTCAGTGAGCAAAATAACAGTGCCAGTAGACTCGTGAGCGCCGGCGGGGTTTTTAAATATTAAAAAAAACAACAACAACAGATTGCTACAGATACGCTGTGTGTTGTTGTCAACGATGCCACTGGACAAATCCCCAGCTCACAAGTGCTAAAAAGTTTCCAGTTGTCAGTGCTGACTACGTCACGTGTCAGGTCATCTAGGACACGGTATCGATCTGCTAGGATCATTTTGTCGCTGGGTTTTTGTATTTGTTGTTGTTTGTCTTGTTTTTCTTCTATAAACATTTTGACAAACATTCACGGAGCTTTTGACATCTGATCATGGTCATTTTTCTTTTTAAAAAAAAGCCAACGGGTGCAAATGCATTTTTCCTACGTTATATATATATATATTTTTTTTTTTTTTTGCCTTTTGGGGGGGGGGGGGGGAACTCCAGCAACGCAAGACAAGAGCTGAAATCTGGGCTGTCGTGACATACAGAAATAGATCACCAATGTTAAACTATTCATTCCTATCCTGGCTAGCCATGACTATCTGTGCAGTGTATTCTATACACGTTTATATTATAATGCACAATTCTAAAATAAAGGGGAAAAGGTGGGGCGGGGGGGGGGGGTGAGGGAGGAGCGAAAGAGAAGACAGGGGAGAGAACCTAATGATCTTTTCGTCCCGACTTTCGCTTTCCTCGGGGCAGTTTTCAAATACAGCCATGGTATTACATGACAGAGAGACATAACCACAAAGAGATGGATGGATATATAAAAAGACTAATACTGAAAGAAACAGACAGACAGACAGACTAACAGACATATAGACAGACAGACTGACAGACATATAGACTGACAGACAGAGGGGCAGACACACAGACAGATAGATAGATAGATAGACAGACAGACAGACAGACAGACAGACAAATAGATAGATAGATGGATGGATGGATGGATAGATAGATTAGATTGATAGATATAGGAGCCACTTTTCCACATGTCACCAGGGTGTAGAACTAGAACGACTATTAAATCCAGTCCCGGTAGATTCTGTAAGGCGGGCAATATATTGGATTTATGACAAGTGGAGCATTCAATCATGAATTTAGTGCTGTGGGCCTAGTGCTGTGGACCTAGTGCTGTGGGCCTAGTGCTATGGGCCTAGTGCTATGGGCCTAGTGCTGTGGGCCTGTGGCAGGCATCAGGACATGGTAGGTGGGGGAAGCACGGTGTAAACTTGCGTTTGACAGGACACAGTTAGGAATCTCGTACACAGACCTCTACAGTTAGGAGCTTTTTTCTCAATGACTGGTCAAACTAATTAACACCAAACAATGACAGACAGACAGACAGACAAACAGACAGGCAGGCAGACAGACAGACAGTCCGAAAGACAGACCGGCAGGCAGGCTAACAGACAGTAAGACAGACAGGCGGGCAAGTAGACACACGGGTATGCAGACAGGCAGGCAGATTGACAGGCAGAAGACAAACAGCAGAGCAGACAGACAGGCAGACAGACAATCAAACAGACAGGCGGGCAGGCAGACAAGCAGACAGACCGACAGGCTGGCAGACAAACCGACAGATAAGCAGACAGACAGGCAGACGGACACATTCACGCAGACAGAGAGACAGATATGCAGACAGACAAACAGGCAAGCAGACAGATAATCAAACAGACAGACAGACAGACAATCAAACAGACAGGCAGACAGACAGGTATGCAGACAGACAAGCAGACAGACAGACAGATATGCAGACAGACAGGCAAACGGACACATTCACGCAGACAGACAGACAGATATGCAGACAGACAAACAAGCAAGCAGACAGGCAGACAGACAATCAAACAGACAGACAGACAGACAATTAAACAGACAGGCAGACAGACAATCAAACAGACAGGCAGACAGACAATCTGACAGACAATCTAACAGACAGGCAGACAGACAATCAAACAGACAGGCTGACAGACTATCAAACAGACAGGCAGACAGACAATCAAACAGACAGGCAGACAGACAATCAAAGAGACAGACAGGCAGGCGGGCCCTTATTAGAAAAACAAAAAATTCCTTAACATCATAGGAAAGTTGGCATAAAAAAAAATCATCGGCAGTTGCGCGAATATACTTGTGAGGTTACAATACATGCTAGAGTCAGCCGTGGACAGCCTGGCGGGGGCCCATGCCAACTGCCATGTCTCTGATGTAGCCCCATTCAGGCATTGTGCTCAAGAGCGACACAAATCCAAGAAATAAGAAAAGATCAACCACACGGCAGCCTTGCTGTAAACAAACATAAACCCAGCGTCAATGCATAAAGACTCAACACCTGTAAACTTTCAGAGAAAACTGCTCATTTCCCCAGACCTGACTGAAGAGACCACTTGACGTTAGAAAGAACAATAGGATTGCTGTGACGACAACACGAGAAACAATCGTAATTAATATTTTCAGTGTGACAAACTTAGTGAGTGTAAAATTCGAGTGTTTAAACATTCCAACTTTTTTTCCTTTATTATCATAACTTTGTCCCTGAGACATTCACTTTCACCTGCTTAAAACGAACGCCCCGGGGCTTTCCTCTTTTTTCTGTAAAAATCCAGTACAGACATGTGAGGATTTCTAGCTTTCCCTAGTCGCGGTGCAGCTGCTCTGTCGAAGTCTCGAAGGAACAGAAAATTCTTGATTCATTTTTCGAGCTACATCAGCCACGAATTCTTCACAACCAAAGTTTGACTTGTTCACACGGCA
This sequence comes from Onchidella celtica, assembly GCA_963931925.1. Lineage (NCBI taxonomy): Eukaryota > Metazoa > Mollusca > Gastropoda > Systellommatophora > Onchidiidae > Onchidella > Onchidella celtica. The sequence continues at coordinate 1,263,664 of OZ007580.1, forward strand.
TATCTGCTCCAACAACGTTGTAAATGGGTATACACATCAGTTTCAGTTGTACTCTGGATAGGCATCAGTTTCAGTAATATTCTGGATGGCATCAGCTTCAGTAATATTCTGGATGGCATCAGTTTCAGTAATATTCTGGATAGGCATTAGTTTCAGTAATATTCTGGATAGGCATCAGCTTCAGTAATATTCTGGATAGGCATCAGCTTCAGTAATATTCTGGATGGCATCAGTTTCAGTAATATTCTGGATAGGCATCAGTTTCAGTAATATTCTGGATAGGCATCAGCTTCAGTAATATTCTGGATAGGCATCAGCTTCAGTAATATTCTGGATACGCAACAGCTTCAGCAATATTCTGGATAAGCATCAGTTTCAGTAATATTCTGGATAGGCATCAGTTTCAGTAATATTCTGGATAGGCATCAGTTTCAGTAATATTCTGGATAGGCATCAGCTTCAGTAATATTCTGGATAGGCATCAGCTTCAGTAATATTCTGGATAGGCATCAGCTTCAGTAATATTCTGGATGGCATCAGTTTCAGTAATATTCTGAATGGGTTTCAACTTAAATGATCTTCCGAATAGGGATTAGTTTCAGTAATACCTGCATTCTGTATGAACATCCGTGTCAGTCCTGCTCTCAACCTCCATGTCCCATCTCTCCTATAACGCCAGCTCCGCTCCCAGATCGTTCCAAGTTTCGAATCAACTCTTAATGAATAGGTGCTTATCACGGCTCTCTCATCTCACTAAGTCCTTCTCCATTAAATTCCCGAGGGTACGCCTCTGGGTTGCTCATGTCCCATGCCAACTATAAATGAATGGGTAGGTCCATCGTCCCCAGGGCTGGTTTCTGGTCTTCAGCAGTGACATCCACTCGCTAGTGACTCTAGGGAGAAATCGTGGGAGATCCACTCTCTAGGGAGACCAAACAGTGGGAGATAACGGGGCCCTGTAATTCAGGGGTGGGGGGGGGGTGGGGGTGGGAGACGCTGACATTCTAGTACTAAGATGGGCGAGGCGGGTTAGATGAAGGAGAGATGTTGGAAGAGAAACTAGAGAAATGTGGGGATGGCAGATATGGGATCAAGTAAGGGAAAATACAGGAAGGAGAGATCAGAATATTGGTTGTGGCGATCAGATCAGTAAAAATCAATACATGAAGAGATAGAGAGAGAGAGAGAGAGAGAGAGAGAGGGTGGGGGGCAAAGTATGACAGAAAGAGGAAGAAATGGCGAGAGAGAGAGAGGAAGAAAGAGAGAGAAAGGAAGAAAGGGCGAGAGAGAGAGAGGAAGAAAGAGAGAGAAAGGAAGAAAGGGCGAGAGAGAGAGAGGAAGAAAGGGCGAGAGAGAGAGAGGAAGAAAGAGAGAGAAAGGAAGAAAGGGCGAGAGAGAGAGGAAGAAAGAGAGAGAGACAGAGAGGAACAATGAAAGAGAGAAAGTGAGGAAGAAAGACACATAGAGAGAGAGAAGGGGGGGGGGGCGAAGAAAGAGAGAGAGAGAGAGAGAGGAACAAAGAGAGAAAAAAATGCGAGAAAGTGACAGTACCAATGAAAGGCCACTTTGTAGGCATTGTATATTTATGTGTGTGTGTATGTATGTGTGGTATGGTATGGTGTGTACGTGTTTGAATGTAAGAAGTAAAAGACTAAACTCACACCAGTGCAGAATGCTGGCAGTTTGTCCACTCACTGACTCAATGTTCAGCGTTATCCCAGGCCTCCACCATTCTGAACTTCCACACGCCTGAAGCTGAAGCCAACTTAAGACGATTAGTGCACAAAAACGCAATTCAGCTGTTGTTGTTGTTGTTTTCCTTTTATCCCTGACCGCCTGTCAGATTTTCCACAAATAATCTGTGATTTTGTTTCGTTTTCCCTGGTTTAGCCTTTTTCTGCCCCCCCCCCCCTTTTTCCATCTTTCCCGGCGTTTCTCTTCTTCCTCAGGTTGATTCGATTGGTTTCTTTTGACACACACAAAACATTTGTAACTTTGGGCTCTTACCAAATGTTCAATTATTTCATCTTTTGTCGGAGACTCCAAGGCCAAAGGTTTCTTTCTCCCAATGGGTTTCAATTCTTCTCTATGTTTGGATTACAGCCAATCTCTGAGAGTGCTCATGTATGCCCAGCCGCTGTGTTCTTTGGGGGGGGGGGGTGTCTTTCTGCCTGTCTGCCCTGTCTGTCTGCCTGCCTGTCTGTGTGTACGCTTGTCTGCCTGCCTGTCATCTATGGTGTGCTAAGCTCATGGTCAACGTCACAACTGTGGGTGACGTCAGTGAACCAGACCAATGTCGTCGTCACCACCACATATAAAATACCAGAGGTCACGCCCTGAAGTGTAGGAAGTGTACAGCGCTGTAAACTCACGCCCTGAAGTGTAGGAAGTGTAATAATAGTTCGTCCATCAGGTATGATGATGACCTTAACAACACCAGAGGAATAAAGAACAGAAATTGTTGAGAATTTCAACACATGGACAATAAAGAGAACTAAAGGACACAGAGGACAGAATGGAAAGACTGTTCTTTCATGACTTATGGCTTCTCATGTGACTGATAAGTCCTATTTTTGCCCTGCAGACCCTTCCGCATAAATGACAAGAGTGCTCCGTTGGTTCAGTACCACTGGGCCTTTTCTTGCGCCGTTCTCTTTTTTTGATAGCCTGCTGGACTCTGTCAGCTTCCCATGCTTTGCTGCCTCTGGTAAGGGCCGCCCTCCAATTTGCACGATCAAGCGAGAGCTTTTCCCACTCACTCACATCAATGGCAAAGGCCTTCAGTGATTGCTTGAGAGTGTCTTTGTAACGTCTCTTTGGGGCCCCAACATTCCTCGTTCCATTGGAGAGCTCAGAGAAGAAGATTTGCTTAGGGAGTCTGGAGTCGGGCATTCTGACAACATGTCCTGCCCAACGTAGCTGAATTTTTTTTTTATTTTTTTTGTGTGTACAGCGCTGTAAACTCACGCCCTGAAGTGTAGGAAGTGTACAGCGCTGTAAACTCACCCCCTGAAGTGTAGGAAGTGTATAGCGCTGTAAACTCACGCCCTGAAGTGTAGGAAGTGTACAGCGCTGTAAACTCACGCCCTGAAGTGTAGGAAGTGTACAGCGCTGTAAACTCACCCCCTGAAGTGTAGGAAGTGTACAGCGCTGTAAACTCACGCCCTGAAGTGTAGGAAGTGTACAGCGCTGTAAACTCACACGCTGAAGTGTAGGAAGTGTACAGCGCTGTAAACTCACGCCCTGAAGTGTAGGAAGTGTACAGCGCTGTAAACTCACGCGCTGAAGTGTAGGAAGTGCACAGCGCTGTAAACTCAAAGTCTAAAGCAAAGGTTTTAAAATAATTCTTAAATACATTCGAAACCGGCGCTCATCCCTACGACATCAGCTGATTTCCATTGCCTGGTGTGCTCACGACTGTGTTCAGTCTGGACAGGAACCCTGGAACCATTACCGCACCCATAGATTAGGCTGACTGACCACGCCCTTCTCCAATCGCCCAACAGACAAAAACAGGTTTCAAAGCAACTGTGATTTCTTTGCTGTGGCTTGATCATCATGTCCGTGCGAGCTTCGTCATCAGTCCTGTCTGTTTACGTCACACAATTCTTTATTACCTGTTATATACTTGTTTCTTCACAAAAATTAATAAAAAAAGGAGACGCAGGTGGTTGGAGGAAATGGACTGACCAATCGACTGACACTAAAAGGCCAAAAAACGGTGCAATCATTCATAAAAAGGCACTAATTAATCCAGTTGATGACTAATTTGTGACCGAGCATCTCCGACTGGTCATCAGATCACGAGGGTCAATGGGGGTAACATGCCGCTTTTATCGGCCAACCGGGATCTGCGGGTCCCAACTGAGGTTTCGGTTCATGATGATTCCCCTGTATATCCCTGCACAACGGACGAAAATTGTTTACCACGAATAAAATGCCTAAATCAGTATAATATGTCTCCATAGCACCAAGTCTGACTTAAATACCGTTTTGACTGGATAAGCCACATTTATTAACACCCCCCCCCCCCCTCCTCCTCCCCCGCACACTGAATGTGATACAAGTGCTCAGCTATGAAACCGACTAATTTGTTGGCCGGCCATCTAGCAACACACAGATAGACAGAACAACAAATTATTGTATAGTACTGACAGACGATAGATTACAGGACTAGCAACACTTTGCCTGCATCTCGCCCTGTCTGTTGCTCTGATCCAATTGGGCCGAGAATTCGGTTTCTTTCAGTGAGTCCCCAAAAAATGCCAGTCTTGGATTGTACTCGCGGCTTGTCGGCAAAGTTTTGAAGATGATGTGGATAAAAATAGATGCATGAATTGTTGTTACTTCAGTCACCTTCACGCTGTCATGTAGCGTTTTCTTGACATTTTGATTCTGTTTGATGGCAGTACGTGGTGGCTTGGTGGGGGTGGGACAATCCCTGGGCTTGGGGCAGGGGCCATCTGTAAAGTAAGTACTCTCGACTATGGCCATTTCTTTTCTTTTCTTTTTTTACCCTTCCTTCCATTTACTTGTAAGATTTCAGCTTAAAACAATCAGTCGAATTAGAAATTTTCTAACCAATGATATAACAAAGACAATGATAACAAGCCTCATTCTATCAAGACTGGACTATTGCAATTCCATTCTGGCAGGTCTGACAGCTGATAAGATTAATACCATCCAGGTAATCCAGAACACCGCGGCTAAGGTAATAGTCAAGCAGAGTAGGCGCAAACATGTCACCCCTATATTGAAAGAGCTGCATGGGCTTCCAATTATGCAAAGAATTGAGTATAAAACTGCTGTCATATGTTACAAATGTTTAAACCAGAGTGCGCCCAGCTATTTAACAAATTGTCTACAGCTCTACTGCCCACCAGGAGCCTTAGGATCTTCTAATGATAAAACAATTTTGTGTGTTCCAGCTAAAAGCTATAAATCATTTGGTGAACGTTCATTTACACATTTCGGCCCAGTTGAATGAACAAACTTTCAAAAGCTGTTCGTGAATCATCTAATTTGGAGATTTTTTAAACGTAAACTAAAACATCATCAATTCTCAGTCTTTCCAATAGGTGGTAGAGAAAGAGAGAGTTCGTCATGAATGACAGAGTCGGGGGGAGAGAGAGAGAGAGGGAGAGAGAGAGAGAGAGAAAGAGAGAGGGAGAGAGAGAGAGAGGGAGAGAGAGAGAGAGAGAGAGAGAGAGAGAGAGAGAGAGAGAGAGAGAGAGAGAGAGAGAGAGAGAGAGAGAGAAAGAGAAAGAGTAAGGGGGAGAGAGTGAGAGAGAGTCATGTGAGGCGCACTGAGCATTGTTAATGGAAATGCGCCATACAAATGTAATGTATTATCATTATTATTACGTTTTTCAGACACTTGGTATTAACCCCCCACCCCCACCCTCTTGAAAGAGCAGGTTGCGGGATGGCCACAATAAAATCCTTGATGTCCTGGAACGTTCGCTGGATTGGATTTGCGTAAAGAAAAAAAATAAAAAAATAAAAAAATAAAATCAAACTGTTTAATTCGTTGCCATGGTTACAAAGCGTATTCACGCCCCCACCTCCCCCACCCCCGTATGTTATCCATACGGTCAGCGCACCCCCCGCCACACACACACACAGGTTCATGCGTATATAGTCCAGTCCTGACGTAAACAATGGAAAGGCAGACAGTATATATATATATATAGAGAGAGAGAGAGGTTTCACTATTGGTCGATTTGCACTGCTAGACAAGGGAGGCGCCGCGAAACCACTGTTAGCACGGAGCGGAAAGTAGGTCGCTGCGGTAAGCAATACCCATTTATGCATTTCCACGGGGCGTAGGAGCTTACAAGCGGTTGTAAATAGTTTCAATCAGCCCAAAAATATGGATAAACCACAGTAAACAGATTTTACACTATCTTTGGTGAAGAAGGTCTCTTTCAATTCTTCAATTTCTTGTTTACCGCAGCGACCTAGTTTCGCGATTTAGCGGAAGTGAACCCTCTCTATACATCTATACTCTCTGGTGAAGGTTACTCTATTGTACAAATCATGTGACACTGGCAGTCAGCCAAACAGACATGTTACTTGTTGCCGTAAACGTAGCCACTCCGTACTTTTAAACTGTGACCATAAAATGATTGAAGCGAGAGAACACAAGGCTTGGTTTAAAACTGCAGTGACATGAACATTGAAAGAACTGTTGAAGAAAGCAATTAGGCTTATTCTGACGCTTTTGACAACTGTTCACCTACGTTTAGGTGTTGACATAAAGAAATCACACGTGTTTACCCGAGGGCAGAAACCTTAACCCTTCTGCCGCCATTTCATTTGCTAATTATTCCCTGGAGGCTGGGGGTGGGGGAGGTTGGGATCCTCACTGATCCTTTCAGGACGTCCCCTGAGTTGCCAGCCGACAGCCTGGCGTTTCTTCCCCTGTCGGGTCCCGTGCTATAAACAATTCAAGACAGCACTCTCTCCCGCCACCCAGCAGGTTTCCTGTCCTATGTCCAACTTCTTCCGCGCCTCAGATCGCTGACATTTAGAGAAGAGACCAAAAACACAAACACAAAATCTATTTATACATATTAAATTAGCTGAGGTCCCTGGCACTTCCGTGACAAATCTATTTCCGGTGGGTTTTTTTGTTTCTTGTCCTGACTGCTAGTGCGGATCTGGTCAAATCTGTCTATACTGGTGATGGCATGAACAAATAAAGTAGGATTTTCGTTGGGTTTTTTTTTTTTTTAACACTCTTAATTAAAGAAAACTATCACATTCACTCTTGCCAGTGGGCAATATTAGGTAACTATTCGCAATAATTATTATACACACTATCATGTTCTCTTGAATATTGGCAGAAAAAATGATATGGCCGATTTCCATGAAAGATACACCAAATATTTATTCTTGGAAACCGTCCCTAATCAAATGCTTGCCAGTTGCTGTTTTGTGGCCGAATCTTTGTGCATTAATGCGCTCCACTCACAGACACCCCCCCCCCCCCCAACCGGCACCTCTAGCTCTCCAAGCCAATTTATGCCAAACTGAAGGAGTTTGTGTATATTTTTGGGGGTGGGGGGGGGGGGGGGCTTCATTGTTCACTTGAATTAAATTCACTTATTCTAATACATTCTCACTGATAACCAGCAGTCTTGCGTCACAAAAAGTCACCTTACTCTGCTGATGTTCATGCGATGATGACAACGTGAAAAGGAATGAATAAACACGAAGATTTCACAACAGATATAAGACCCGGTCTGTCATTTCCAGGAAATACAACTTTCAAAACCCTCTTTCTCTGGTTATTTTTATAAGGTCATAAAGTATTTTGACTTGACATCAAGGCAATTGTCCATACACCAATCACCATCCTCTTCCGTTCCAGTCACCATCCAATAGAGTAAAATACCGTTGCCCAGCCCACTATCGGTATTCATTTCATGATTTGGGGTTGGGGGGAAGGGGGGGGGGGAGCGAATGTCCCTAGTATCTGCCATGATTTAATAAGGAGTGCCCAGACTGATAAGGTTAAAACCTGATTAGCCATGGAGATCAGTAGCGGCCATGGGCTACCGGAAGCCAAACAGGCACACTGGCACTGCCCTTACGACGGCCCTCACTCCAGTCACAGAGCGACGTTTCTAACGTTCAGATGACAGCAGCAATGAAATTATTGACTTTCCAGAAATGTGTGATTTTTTGTTGGGATGTCTTGATCAATACAAACTGCAGGTGCTGAGTTACTGGATCAAAACTTGTGGCTACAAAAACCTTAGACGGGACATTATAATTTCTTTCTGGCAATGTTAAGGTTAAACTGTTCCTTACTTCTTGACGTTTCAACCTGGGCATTTTTGAAAAGTATTGGAGATTTACCACATATTTTATTACGATTAGAACACCGGCAGTTCTTAGATTTTTGTACTTTCTATTTGGTGTGGCATAATAATCTATCTTTTAGTCACAGTTACACACAAATGTTACCTTCTTCCACTGCAAGTCTATCCCTACACGTGAACGCGGTTATGACTGGGAACGTGGGTTTTTTGTATGGATGTTGTTGGAGGGACATACATGACTGTAGGGTTTTACATAAAAAACTACAGTTGTAGCGTTCGCTCTTCAGCTGTAGTTTTTTATGTAAAACACTACATGTATGTCCCCCCTAACAACATCTATACAACCCCCCCCCCCCCCCCAGTTTTTTCTCTATTTGGCTTTATAATTAGACCACGTCCGCGTAACAACATTCATTATATTTGGTCAGACAACCCTCGGCCGTCAACTTATCCGGATATGTAGCATTCTAACACGGCCGCTGTTCGGGAACCGTGGTATGTTACATAGACAGCTCTAGCTGGACAGTGAAGACATCTCGGGATTTCCTCTGTTCGGCTTTGTGATCAGAGTACGGTCCCTTCACAAGGGCTATTTCTACCACGAGCTGCTGCATGGATCACTGGATCCTCACTACAGATGTTGTTGTCATGCTAAAGGCGTTGTGTGTGCTGGACATGACATCTGAAAGGTTGTTGTTCAGGGGACCAACTCTAGTACCTGCTGTTTTACACAGAAAGCTACAGCTGACTGAACGCAATTCAGTATTTTCTCTATTTGGCTTTGTCATTTGACTACGTCCCCGTAACAACATCCAACCTGGACAACGTTCCACCCACTCACCCTAGCTGCTTTTTTTATTTTCATCCCGTAGGTGTTTTGTTGAGGCGTTGATCAGCCTGTGCGGCCCGCCCTCCGCAGATCAATAAGCTCAATCTGTATGCCAGGATGTATATTTAATGAGTTTAATTACGAACATCACAAACAACAAAGCTGCATTCCTACCCTCTTCCTGTTTGGTGTTTTCCCTTCTCGCTATCAGCCTCCAGGTTTGTTTGAGGCCACTCCACGAGTTCTCCAAAACAATAAAGGCGAAATGGGTGCAAACTCAGTTTAAAATGTCCTTGTAAAGTCATAGGTCTGTAAATATTGAAAATGTATGGAGAGAGGGAGAAAGAGAGAGAGAGAGAGAGAGAGAGAGAGAGAGAGAGAGAGAGAGTGACAGAGACAGACAGACAGACAGTCCGACAGACAGACAGCCACACAGACAGTCTTAGACACACGCACACAAAGAGGGGAGAGAGAGAGAGAAGCAGGAGAAGACCCGGATGTATTACCTGGGAGTGGTTCAGTCCCATCTGACTGAGAGAACCAAGTAGTCAAACATGACTGTGACTGACGGGAGTTCTCTTTCACTGCCAAAGATTACAATAGTGCTAACCCCCTGCTACTTACCACCAAAACTGTAATATTTTGGGGAAATATCAGGTAGGCCTACGTACAGGCTACTTGGGTTATGTGACCAAAAACTTACAACAGAATATTTGTTTTAAACTTGTAGACAATTTCCCAAAAAAATTGTCATTGTAATCATGTTATCGTTACCATGTTAATTTGTTATTGTAGCCAACAAAAACGGTTATTGTGACCAATTACCTAAACCTAAACTAATGCAAACAATCCACGGCAATTTGAACCAGCCCTACAATCCATTTATCTGACCATCCCTAGAACCAATCAATTCTATGGGGGGAGGTGGGGGGAGGGGGGATATTGTATTCTGACTAATTTGTAACACTCAGTAATTATGCATTGGTTTCATTACTGGAAAATACGGCATTTTTCCACGGGGAGAATCAATATTGTATGAGAGTTATCAGTGCAGTCAGTGTGATGGCAGCACTCGTCCGGGCGGTCTGTAGATAATCGTAAATATTGTAATATGCTTTTGTGTGGCAGTGGAAGTTGATCTATCTATCTATCTATCTATCTATCTATCTATCTATCTATCTATCTATCTATCTATCTATCTATCTATCTATCTATCTGTTTGTCTATCTATCTTATTATGTGTCTCCCTGCCTGCCAGCCTGCCCCCTGTCTGTCTGTCTGTCTGTCTCTCTCTCACTCTCTCTCTCTCTCTCTCTCTCTCTCTCTCTCTCTCTCTCTCTCTCTCTCTCTCTCTCTCTCTCTCTCTCTCTCTCTCTCTCTCTCTCCGAGACAGCCATCTATGTGTCATTTCGCTCCCCCAAACTCACAACACTTCCTGCCTGCAACTGTATGTACGAGAACATTATTCCACAAGCTGTAATAAACGCTTTGTCTCACACATCTGCTCTTTTCGTGACATCCTCAACCTCCACAAATCTCACAGAACAAACACTACAGCCCACTCTCCACTCTTTGTCTGTTGTATAACAATTAGGGCAGCGCCACTGTACAACAGACCTTAGCACACTGTGATATCCATAACGCATCAAATCATTTACTCTTCTGTCATTCTTTAACATAAATAAAAAAAAAAAAATTTCCACTGAGAAAAAAACAAAACAGATTAAAAAAAAAACAACAGGACTGAACAAATTCCGTAGTTCATGAACAAAAAGATCGTCAGGAAATGACAAGCGCGATCCTTGTGGCAACTGCGCTTAATCAAATATCCACGTTATTGCATTTGTTCGGCGAAACAAAAGAATTCTCGTTCTCAATTTAGATATGGGACATGATAGCATATCAGAGCGGGCAGGACAAAATGGATTTATAGAAAGATTTTTTTTTTAAAAAGGCAACAACGCCCGCATGTCCACGTATAAAAGCATAATTGACACACCTACACAATCGACATGCCATGGCCAACTGAAGTAGAATTCAAAATGCCACAGCGGGCGGGAAAGTCCACTTTCACTGCGCTGCGTTTTGACTGTCTTCCGTACGGTAACTGCCCTGGCGTGTTCGACTTTCACAGGGCACGTGGGATGTCGTTTACTGTCCGGGTAGATACGGTTATGTGGTCAAGTAATGGTTGGCAATTTCACGGGCAGTGGCGGACCTAGATGTTTGGGGACCTGAAGCCTGAACTGTTATGGCGCCTCTTCGCTACAATAAGGCAACATCTACAATTTACAAAAGGTTTCGTCAGAGCCCCTCCGGCACAATGGGCCATGAATATTCAGCTTCATTAGTTTCGTAGGGAACTAAAACTGGCCTTTGACGGATCAGGAGTGACACCAGCGACAGCCTACCTACCCGCAGCCAAAATTTCTGTGATTCTTTCATTCATTTTCCCAGCTTATTTTACCTGTTCCTATGAACGCGCGAGCTGGTGGCGCGCGAAAGAACTCGACTACTGACCCCAAGAAAGCGAGTTCGGGCACATTCTAGTTGATTGGGCTCAACTGAGTTCATTCGCGCCTCATCAACTCGCGCGTTTACACGACCAATGTGAGATCCAAGACAGTTGTCAATTCTAAACGAGGCTGTAGCATAAAATTTGTCATGAACATAGCCTGATACACAGACATACGTCTAGACAGACTAGCTGACCAAAAGACAAAGAAATACCGCTAGATGAACAGATGAACAGACTTACAGACAGACAAACTTATTAATAGATACAAACCGCGGAGGGGGGAACAGGGGGGGGGTGGGGGGGGGGGGGTCACCGTACACATTGAGGAAATATTTCACGCTGATTTCCCATATGAATCAGTTTCATTAGCACTGATGACGTCATGCTCTCCACAGCATCCCCGCCCACACCGGCACACACACCATGAAGGTTAAGGTTCACACCAATGCAACACTTCAACATAATTATTCCCAGACATATTCATTTCCATGTAAAGGTGGACATTTCTGCCTATAAAATCAAAATTAATTAATTAAACCATGAAAATAATACACAAATATAATACTATAGTTCCTTCATTAAACGTTATACTCTCACGGAAGACTCTATTGGCGTCTTCTTCCATTTCCATGTGGCATAACATTAATATTCCTTCTGAAGAGCATAGTGTCTTTTTTTTTTTGTTTTAATCACAATCTAAATCAATAACAGAACTTTGACGACATTGCACCACGCTCACACCTTCACCTTCTTTCACAGCGACTACACAAACTTGCAATTTTACACATTTCCCACAAATCATCGTTCGTCCCAAGCTGTGGCATAAAATTGATCAAAGTGTAAAAATAAAATGTGGTCAAAATTACATGTTAGGTTTAGTTTTGTCCTGCACTTGGGACCAAAGTTTCCACCAGGTAGAGAATTGTCCGGGGGGGGGGGGGGGGGGGAATAATCCCAGCTTCTAGTCCAGTGAAGAAATTGCCAAGTGCGCACAATATTCATCCACTGTTCATAACCACCCCCCCCCCCCCCATGTAAGATACTGTAACAGAGACAGGCAGATAAGGCGTTGATGCTCTATAACATTTTAAGCAGGATTCTTCTGTCTGGAGTAATTCACTGTTTCATTAGACACAGGATTTGTACATCCTACAATTTACAACTTAATTTGATGATTAACACAACAAAAACACCAAAAATCCCAAACTATTTCATGAATCCACTGCCACAATCGAAATGTGTACATATGCCACCCAAACCGCCCCCCTCCCCCATGTACACCTCCACCCCCCCCCCCCCCCCGAGCGTACTGCGTACTTTACATAATGGCCCCAAAAGTACAACCTACCCACATTTGGTCGACAAGATTGAAAGAAAAATTTAATAGATAAAAACAATAATAATAAAACTATAAGTATTCAGCTTTGGCCAACAGGTCATGTTCAATGTCCAGCTGGACAAATCAGCTTGGGTGAGTAACTAATTGACTCAATGTATTGTGTGATCATGCAGTTTTGTTTTGTTTTTCTTTTGTTTTTATTGTCCTGACAACCACCCGTTCCCCACCCAACAACATACCTCATCCCTGCACAAACACAGATACTTGTTATACTATAAGGAGAAAGACAGAGAGAGAGAGAGAGAGAGAGAGAGAGGGGGGGGGGGGTGGAGAGAAGTGATTCCTTCTTCTATTTTTCAACAGTGTTGTACATTTCCTTACTTTCTGCATACATACATACATGTACACACACACACCATACATACTTTTTCCCTTTATTTTTTAAACCAGTTATATTACACTCCTGGATGTCCCGATTACACAGAATTTTGTTTTTATGTTTCTCTGCTACCACTGTTTATAGCAATCGCGTTTAATCGTCCAATTTCCTGTGTGTCTGTAGGTGGCTTTGAAGACCGCCATGTCTACAGCTCAGTGTGGCGTCTCAATGGCTCACGGCTCACCTACAGTTCTCGGGATAAAAACTCTGTAGGCATAAAATAGAGCACAAAATTGAATTCTCATTTTGACATTATTTCAGGGAAGTGCATATCCGCACAACGTGTATGGATGTGGACATCGACTGGTGAAGGTTTGCTGAAACAAAACTTGGTATGGTGTTCACGAATTTAAAGTGACAACACATGGAATAGTCAGATGGACCTGGGGGCGTGAGGGTCTAGTCAGTTTGTATCAATGGGCGTTAGTCAGATTGACTAATCAGGCGAAAAGGGGTTGGGGTAGCCATTGGCGATCGACGTACACTCAAGTATAATTATTATTAGCACAGATCACGCAATCTCCGAGCAGAAGTCGGATTGTTTTGCTGCTAAGCCGATCCATATTTTTAAAAACTATGCAAATTAACAAGGTCAGTAATATAGTATTCCGGTGTGTGTTCTACGTCATCGAATTGTGTGCGTCGTACGGGTATGCACTGTCCTTATTCGTACAACATGTTGTACGGGATGCGCTTCCATAAAAGAATAGTTTCGTCTTCGTATTTTGTATGGGAAACAACACGGAGGAAGTTTTTCTAAGCAAAGTTTCTTGCTCAGAACTGGATCTTTGATGTTTGGAGACCTGGAGACACATTTATTGTTTTCTTTTTTAAAAGTTTACACAAACACCATCCACGTCTCCCTGTCCCCCAACCAAACTCT
>OZ007580.1:1282500-1360349 GCA_963931925.1 Onchidella celtica
CAAGCCAGGTCGCGGGTAGAGCAGCAAGAATTCCACAGAACTAGCAAGAGATTTAGAGTAAGAACTGCGGCAGTACGGAAATGTGTGTTCTAATTTATGACCAAAGAGAAGTTGAGGACAGGGAGGGTGGAGGAGAATGATACTCTAATCAACAGAATGCGCTGTCGTTTCTTCCTCTCCCCATTTTCTACCCCTGTTTGCCTGGTTTTGGGACCGGCCACGTCAATCCTGCAAAGTGCTGGCAGCTAAATTTTACATACGTAGATCTATCATCCTCTAGTGTGGAGACTTCAGTCAAGTTTCTACCTCGGGAGTCATAAATTATTTTTATACAACTATTGTATTTCTTGCATCCTTGTCCTGGAGAATTTGTACGAGGATTTAACAATAAAATTCCAGGGGGCAAGAATGTGTAGTGAGTTAGTGAGAGCATTCTATTGTAACTAATGGTTGACGATGGGGAGGGGAGGGGAGGGAGGACCTTGCACCATTTACCACAGCCATCAAAACAATAACCAAGACAATTTAGCAATCAGCAATAACACCAAAACCAGACATTACTGCAAGAGAAAAGATTAGCACTATCGACCATCGCATGGGCTAAATGGCATCACAACCCATGAGTCGCTTCAAATCTCTGTGCAAGTCATTTCTTTACCGTTTTCTCCACAGTTCACGTTTTCTTAATGGCCGCTTGGCTCAACCATGAACACACGCACACACACATACACACACACACAAACTGTTCAGTGCCAGGGCTCGTTACAACAGTCACTTGGGTCTTTTGATTTCAATAATGTCTTTTTCTTGTTAGTTCTTACGGTACGATAAATGTTTGCACGTGGGCAGGCACACACATATACATACACACACACACACACACACACACGAACGCACACACTACAAGAAAAATGTTCCAGGGGAATAGATAGATACATAGATAGGTAGATAGGTAGATAGATAGATAGATAGATAGATAGATAGATAGATAGATAGATAGATAGATTGATAGACAGACAGACAGATAGACAGACAGACAGATAGAGAGAGAGACAGACAGACAGACAGATAGACAGACAGATAGACAGACAGACAGACAGATAGATAGACAGACAGACAGACAGACAGACAGACAGACAGACAGACAGATAGATAGATAGATAGATAGATAGATAGATAGATAGATAGATAGATAGATAGATAGATAGATAGATAGATAGATAGATAGATAGATGGATAGACAGACGGACAGATAGAGAGATAGGTGGGAAGAGGGAGAAACAGACAGACAGACAGACAGCGACAGACAGACAGATAGAAAGAGTGAGAGATCATAGCCCTATAGCTGCATGCATCGCAGTGACGTCAAGTTGTATCCAATATCGCCATATGCCTATGCTATATAGCGCTGTATGAAAAGTTAAAAGAATCTCGGGATCGTTTTGTTGATACAGAAAATAAGAAATTCCCAAACCACTATCATGTTTGTCTACACACTAACGCCGACGTTATGAAAATATTCAAATGATGAAGTTTTGAAGAAAATCTGAACATCAAGGAAGTTGGGACAACCCATTCCTACTTTGTCGTGATCATTCGTAAACATAAATAGATAAATAAGACTAAAATTAAGACTATGTGGGTGGCATTTACAACTGGACTGTGGGCGACTGTCAGTGCGACTACAAAAAGGGGAAATCATGGACGACATCAACAAAGACCAGAAAGAAGGTAGACCATCAGGCCCACGATTTCAATCACATCAGTTAGTTGCCCGTGGCCAGGAGACTGACAGTGACACAACATCAAAGTGACTGCCACACAATCTCTCCCTCGCTCTTTCGGCTGTGGTTATGACAAATCACACAGACACCCCCACAAACAACACGACCAACAAATATTCTGCACAAACTGATGATTATTTTATAGGCGCGTCCATGATATCTTTGCGTGAGCGGTTGCCAAAAGCCTCAGGACTATTGATTTCTTCCACATTTTCTCAAATTTGTACATTCCTGTAGCTCCACAGCATGCCATTCCTCTATTTACTTCTTGGTTTTGTAGTCATATCTAAAAGCAACATCTATTTTACTGACACAGACAGGGTGGTCTAGAGGCAAGGTGCTCGCATCTCATGCCGAGGGTACCAGGTTCAAATCCCGGTCGGTGAAGGCAAGTTGGAGTTTTGGGATTTTTCTCGTATTTTCCTGTCCCTGATCCCATGGTAGGTAGGATCGAGATCGAGCACCTAGTTTTCTCGGATAAGGTCGAGAAATTCGGAGGGCCCGTGTGCACGTTGCGCACGTTAAAGATACCTTGGCAGTTGGAAATTGAAAAGAGTAGGCCGAACAGGCCGCTGCCTGGGCACAAAATTTTAGAAAAAAACAACGAATCCCTAGCACAACAAGAAAAAAACAACAACAACCAGAAAAGTGAGGTGTAAATGCCAAGGGCAGAGAATCACCTAAAATAAAGAGCTAAACACAAACAAAAATCTATTTTACTGACTGCCAACTTCACAATGATGTACATGTATACAAGGGAGTGATGGAAACAAATGACAATACAATTCATTGCTTGCCCTTGCTACTGACAAAGGATAACTGACTTCGTTAGAACATAACACACGTCATAGCATGGTTTATCAATAAATTTTGCTAATTTACCGAGATATGATTGTATTTCAGGCTGACCTTTCTGCAAACCGTGACGTCACTCATTAATCAGTTCATTATGTCTTAGAATTCTGTTTTTAGCAGCCAGCGAAGTTCATGGAACCAAAATAAGTTTAATTATAATAATTCTGAAGAAAAAAAAAAAAAAGAATGCTAATTGGATGGAAACCGCAGTCCAACCATTTCGATACAGCACTAATTGTTCTATCACGAGTTGATGACGTTCATTTATTACGTCATAAATTTGCTGTTTTCTACTACAAATGTCATTACTATGATTACAGCAGATATTATCTTGGTGTATTTTGTTATTATTTGGGAGCTGCGTTTACTTTATGCAAGATTAGTTTATTTTCTTGGACCTCAAAAATTGAAAGTTTGATCCAAAATATAAAATATGAAAAGCTCTACCAAGTTTAAGATCTAATACTGCATATAATACATGTGTGTCAATCCCATCCGAAAAACATATGTCTTCATAATTTGTTCCCATTCACTTTCGGAAACCCTTTCATGAATTTCTTTCTAATTCTACAAAATGTGACTGGGCTCGACTTCATTAAATTCGTGATCCCAAAACCTGTCTGTCATAATTTAGGTCAGACCAGTTGTCGTCAAACTTTCAAACACAGGGCATTAAGTTGGGGAATTACATCTGACGTGTCAGCTGTAAGCTAATCGGTTGACTTCATTCACTTGACCAGATTTGAGATGTAGCCCGCCATGCAATGCTCTGCCGCTAGTTTGGTTAAAATAACTTAAAAGTAGTTACGGAGACGCACCAATTGTGTGACCTCAAGTGAAACCTATTCACTGCCTAATCATTTTCTATTTTCCTATTTTAGAAACTTTTCTTGCACATCGAGGGGCAATTTATTTCCACACAAAGACATCCTGCTTGAGAGTAATATGACTGGTTGCGATTACTGCAGAATTAAGTTTTACCTGAGACGATAGAAAGATTTTGTACAAATTTCCTGTGTAGTCATGCTGGAGGGGCTGATGACATCACAATACCACGTGCACACATTTTGACGTACAAAAAAAAAGGTGGTAGTGGTGGGGGGTTGGGGGGGGGGGGGGGGAGTAACTTCTGTTACGGTCAGAGACACAAACAAACAGGTTCGCAGAAATTCTATAAAATCAAATATGTTTAAATGTTACCTTAGGACAGGTCACTGACATGCCGGTCAGTTGGTCTAACGATAAGAGAAAAGTGATAGACAGGGAATTATCCAAACAGTTGCCATTACCTGCACCTGCCAAAGATAGATCTGCTGACTTCCTACAAGGTATGAGACAGACTAGGTGTTGAAATTCTGTTTCTGCTGGTTCCCAAACAATTTTTCATTCCATTTAATTAAATTTTCTCTCATGTTATAATTATGCTCTCTATGCCCATAGACGTACTCATTCCGCCAAGCCCCCCCCCCCCAGCCTCCATATAGCCTGTATCATGGGCCTAAACACTTGTTTGACAGTGGATCCCTTCCTCTGAACATCTCCTTTGACAGACGATCCCTTCCTCTGAACATCTCCTTTGACAGACGATCCCTTCCTCTGAACATCTCCTTTGACAGACGATCCCTTCCTCTGAACATCTCCTTTGACAGACGATCCCTTCCTCTGAACATCTCCTTTGACAGACGATCCCTTCCTCTGAACATCTCCTTTGACAGGGGATCCCCTCCTCTGAACATCTCCTTTGACAGGGAATCCCTTCCTCTGAACATCTCCTTTGACAGACGATCCCTTCCTCTGAACATCTCCGTTGACAGGGGATCCCTTCCTCTGAACATCTCCTTTGACAGGGGATCCCTTCCTCTGAACATCTCCTTTGACAGGGGATCCCTTCCTCTGAACATCTCCTTTGACAGGGGATCCCTTCCTCTGAACATCTCCTTTGACAGGGGATCCCTTCCTCTGAACATCTCCTTTGACAGGGGATCCCTTCCTGTGAACATCTCCTTTGACAGACGATCCCTTCCTCTGAACATCTCCGTTGACAGGGGATCCCTTCCTCTGAACATCTCCTTTGACAGGGGATCCCTTCCTCTGAACATCTCCTTTGACAGACGATCCCTTCCTCTGAACATCTCCGTTGACAGGGGATCCCTTCCTCTGAACATCTCCTTTGACAGGGGATCCCTTCCTCTGAACATCTCCTTTGACAGGGGATCCCTTCCTCTGAACATCTCCTTTGACAGGGGATCCCTTCCTCTGAACATCTCCTTTGACAGGGGATCCCTTCCTCTGAACATCTCCTTTGACAGGGGATCCCTTCCTGTGAACATCTCCTTTGACAGACGATCCCTTCCTCTGAACATCTCCCTTGACAGAAGATCCCTTCCTCTGAACATCTCCTTTGACAGGAGATCCCTTCCTTTGAACGTCTCCTTTGACAGGGGATCCCTTCCTCTGAACATCTCCCTTGACAGAGGATCCCTTCCTCTGAACATCTCCCTTGACAGGATATCCCTTTCTCTGAACATCTCCTTTGACAGGGGATCCCTTCCTCTGAACATCTCCCTTGACAGAGGATCCCTTCCTCTGAACATCTCCCTTGACAGAGGATCCCTTCCTCTGAACAGCTCCTTTAACAGGGGATCAATTCCTCTGAACATCTCCTTAGACAGGGGATCCTTCCTCAGAACAGCCCCTGCGTCTCGCTCTCCCGCCCGACAATTACAGTATTTTTTGTTCAGTTATTTAAAATTTTACCTCATTTTATTCCGGAACAAACTAACTGGTTCAAACTTTCTGTTACTTTTAGATGATGATGGACCTTCAAAAAAGTCTTCTTTTTTTTTTTTCTTTCTTTCCTGACAATTGCAGGGAAATCGCGGGGCCGGGGCGGGGGGCTCCACTTCTTTCCAATGAAAATGATGGATTAATCTGGATATGAATGCCGACATGTTAGATGCTGGGATGTGATAAATGTGTTGAATAATAGATACTGTCACCATGGCAACGCTGAATGTCACACAAGGGAACTAGGTCACAATCTCACGTGTCCACACGTACACACAGGCACAAAAACAATAATGTACGGACGAACAAAGGGATAGACGAGGGATGGAGGGGTGATCTGATTTTCATAATAGATTCATGTAAATAGACTGGCAAGCAGCTGGGTTGGTGGACAGCAGACAAACAGACAGACAGACATGTAGGCAGGCAGAGCCGACAGACATACAGACAGACAGGTAGATAGAAAGACAGAGGTAGATAGAAAGACAAACAAAAAGGTAGATAGAAAGACAGACAGATAAGCAGACAGAAAGACAGGCAAACAGGTAGATAGAAAGATAGACAAACACGTAGATAGAAAGACAGACAAACAGGTAGATAGAAAGACAGACAGATAAGCGGACAGAAAGACAGACAAAAAGGTATATAGAAAGATAGACAAACAGGTAGATAGAAAGACAGACAAACAGGTAGATAGAAAGACAGACAGATAAGCGGACCGAAAGACAGACAAACCGTTACATAGAAAGACAGACAGATAAGCGGACAGAAAGACAGACAGACAGGTGGATAGAAAGACAGACAAACGGGTAGATAGAAAGACAGACAAACAGGTAGATAGAAAGACAAACAAACAGGTATATAGAAAGACAGACAGATAAGCAGACAGAAAGACAGACAAACAGATAGATAGACAATAGCAGTGGTCAAACACAAGTAAGGCACACCCGCTCACCCTAGCTTTCCCACCCGAACTCCCATACCCTAGCTCTCTCATCCGAACTCCAACACCCTAGCTCTCTCACCCGAACTCCCACACCCGAACTCCCACACCCTAGCTCTCTCACCCGAACTCCCACAAAATAACTCTCCCACTCGGACTCCCACACCCTAGCTCTCCCACCCGGACTCCCCCACCCTAGCTCTCCCACCCGGACTCCCACACCCTAGCTCTCCCACCCGGACTCCCACACCCTAGCTCTCCCACCCGGACTCCCACACCCTAGCTCTCCCACCCGGACTCCCTCACCCTAGCTCTCCCACCCCTAGCTCTCCCACCCCCTAGCTCTCCCACACCCTAGCTCTCCCACCCGGACTCCCACACCCTAGCTCTCCCACCCGGACTCCTTCACCCTAGCTCTCCCACCCGGACTCCCACACCCTCTCTCTCCCACCCGGACTCCCCCACCCTAGCCCTCCCACCCGGACTCCCTCACATTAGCTCCCCCACCCGGACTCCCACACCTTAGCTCTCCCACCCGGACTCCCTCACCCTAGCTCTCCCACCCGGACTCGCTCACCCTAGCTCCCCCACCCCGACTCCCACACCCTAGCTCTCCCACCCGGATTCCCTCACCCTAGCTCTCCCACCCGGACTCCCACACTCTAGCTCTCCCACCCGGACTTCTACATCCTAGCTCTCCCACCCGGACTCCCTCACCCTAGCTCTCCCACCCCTAGCTCTCCCACCCGGACTCCCACCCCCTAGCTCTCCCACACCCTAGCTCTCCCACCCGGACTCCCACACCCTAGCTCTCCCACCCGGACTCCTTCACCCTAGCTCTCCCACCCCCTAGCTCTCCCACCCGGACTCCCACACCCTAGCTCTCCCACCCGGACTCCCCCACCCTAGCTCTCCCACCCGGACTCCCTCACCCTAGCTCCCCCACCCGGACTCCCTCACCCTAGCTCTCCCACCCGGACTCCCTCACATTAGCTCCCCCACCCGGACTCCCACACCCTAGCTCTCCCACCCGGACTCCCTCACCCTAGCTCTCCCACCCGGACTCCCTCACCCTAGCTCCCCCACCCCGACTCCCACACCCTAGCTCTCCCACCCGGATTCCCTCACCCTAGCTCTCCCACCCGGACTCCCACACTCTAGCTCTCCCACCCGGACTCCTACACCCTAGCTCTCCCACCCGGACTCCCTCACCCTAGCTCTCCCACCCCTAGCTCTCCCACCCGGACTCCCACCCCCTAGCTCTCCCACACCCTAGCTCTCCCACCCGGACTCCCACACCCTAGCTCTCCCACCCGGACTCCTTCACCCTAGCTCTCCCACCCGGACTCCCACCCCCTAGCTCTCCCACCCGGACTCCCACACCCTAGCTCTCCCACCCGGACTCCCCCACCCTAGCTCTCCCACCCGGACTCCCTCACCCTAGCTCCCCCACCCGGACTCCCTCACCCTAGCTCTCCCACCCGGACTCCCTCACCCTAGCTCTCCCACCCGGACTCCCTCACCCTAGCTCCCCCACCCGGACTCCCACACCCTAGCTCTCCCACCCGGACTCCCTCACCCTAGCTCCCCCACCCGGACTCCCTCACCCTAGCTCCCCCACCCGAACTCCCACACCCTAGCTCTCCCACCCGGACTCCCTCACCCGGACTCCCTCACCATAGCTCTCCCACCCGGACTCCCTCACCCTAGCTCTCCCACCCGGACTCCCTCACCCTAGCTCTCCCAGCCGGACTCCCTCACCCTAGCTCTCCCACCCGGACTCCCTCACCCTAGCTCTCCCATCCGGACTCCCTCACCCTAGCTCTCCCACCCGAACTCCGACACCCTAGCTCTCCCACCCGGACTCCCTCACCCTAGCTCTCCCACCCGGACTCCCTCACCCTAGCTCTCCTACCCGAACTCCCACACCCTAGCTCTCCCACCCGGACTCCCTCACCCTAGCTCTCCCACCCGGACTCCCTCACCCTAGCTCTCCTACCCGAACTCCCACACCCTAGCTCTCCCACCCGAACTCCCACACCCTAGCTGTCCCACCCGAAATCCCACACCCTAGCTCTCCCACCCGGACTCCCTCACCCTAGCTCTCCCACCCGGACTCCCTCACCCTAGCTCTCCCACCCGAACTCCCTCACCCTAGCTCTCCCAACCGAACTCCCTCACCCTAGCTCTCCCACCCGAACTCCCACACCCTAGCTCTCCCACCCGGACTCCCTCACCCTAGCTCTCCTACCCGAACTCCAACACCCTAGCGCTCCCACCCGAACTCCCACACCCTAGCTCTCCCACCCGGACTCCCTCACCCTAGCTCTCCCACCCGGACTCCCACGCCCTAGCTCTCCCACCCGGACTCCCACACCTAGCTCTCCCACCCGGACTCCCTCACCCTAGCTCTCCCACCCGGACTCCCACACTGCAGCGGGAAACAGGGCACGCCCACTACTAAAACAATGCGGCCAAATGAACCAACAGTCAATGCAGCCAGTAAGATTGACTTGGCACGGCGTGTGTCCTTGTGGCCGCACAGACAGACAGAAACAGCACCCTACCCCACCCCATTCACCCCTCCAAATTAAATACAATTTTACAAGCTACAAACCGATCTCGACTGAACTTTTCATGACACCTGCACTGTGACCTCGTCTGTACACGTCAGTCAGTGGGTTTTTTGTTTTTAATTGCTTCTTTCCCTTTTCGCTTGCTGACTTTATGACTTGTATCTTCCTTCTTTTTTCTTATGGAAGCGCATATTCGTACAACATGTTGTACGGATATGGACAATGCATATCCGTAGAACGCACACAGTTCGATGACGTAGAACACACACCGGAATACTATATTACTGACCTTGTTAATTGCATATTTTTTAAAAATATGAATCGGCTTAGTAGCAAAACAATCCGACTTCTGCTCGGAGATTGCGTGATCTGCGCTAATAATAATAATATACTTGAGTGTACGTCGATCACCAATGGCTACCCCAACCCCTTTTCGCCTGATTAGTCAATCTGACTACCGCCCATTGATACAAACTGACTAGACCCTCACGCCACCAGGTCCATCTGACTATTCCATGTGTTGTCACTTTAAATTCGTGAACACCATACCAAGTTTTGTTTCAGCAAACCTTCACCAGTCGCGCTTTTTCCTAAACATGTTGTACGGATATGCACTGTCCATATCCATACAACATATTGTACGGATATACAATTCCTTTCACTTATAGTCTTCCTGTTTTGTCAGGCTGCTCTTCCTTCCTTCAGTGAGTGAGTGAGTGAGTGAGAGGATGAGTGAGTTTACCAGCGTCTTAGCTCGGCGAGTTGACGTCATGCGGGGGGGGGGGGGGGGGGGCACCAGAATAACCTGGGCATTGAATGAGTGAGTGGATGAAAAAAAAAGTGGACGTGTACCTAATAGGTGAACAGACAGATGAGTTAGACTTTCGTGTTATTCATTGACCAAATAAATTGCCTGAATATTCTGAATAAAAGATAGAGAGAAAGAATGACTACGAGGACAAACTAAATGACAATCTTTACTGATTGCCGCCCACACCCCCCTCCCCTCCCCCGCTCCAAAAAAAAAAACAACGACAACATTATTTACTGATCACTTTGTCATTCATTCATTCATTCATTCACGCATGCATGCCTCCATTCACACCCCCTATCAATCATCCGTTGGCATACATTCTCGATCGTTCACTTTTTTTTATTTTATTTTAACATTCTTCATTCCCTCACTCCTCTACCAACTTCTGAGCACATCCCCCCTTCTCTCAACAGCCCAACGTTCAGTTCACTCGATCACTGCTCACCAACCAACTCACCATGTCCATGTGTACTCATCAACTCATCAACTCAACCACCGCCCACCCACTCACATTCCACTGTGCGGCTACGCTAAACGTCCACCCGCTCATATTTCAGTCGTTGTACACACTCGCTCAAGTACAGACCGACACACAAAGAGGCAGACTGACAGATGGACGAAAAGACGGATAGATAGATAGATAGATAGATAGATAGATAGATAGATAGATAGATAGATAGATAGATAGATAGATAGATAGATAGATAGATAAACAGATAGACAGACAGACAGATAGACAGATGGACAGACAGACAGATAGATAGATTGATTGATACTGATAGATAGACAGACAGACAGACAGACTGACTGACAGACAGACAGACAGACAGACAGATAAATAAATAGATAGATAGATCACACCAAAGAAAGCATGAACATTTCATTCCACACCAGGCAGAGGTAAACTTTGACCAACAACCTGTGTAGTAATTAGTACCGAGAAAAAAAAAAAAGTCACAAGGCAAGATGATTGACCTGAGTAATGACAAACCAACTCTGGTGTTAGGCGTTGGTGAGGAAGCCATTAACTGTCAGGCCTCACGCGACGGATTAATGATAGCAGAGAGTATAGATTTGATAGGTAACAGATTAATAATAAATGCTGACACTGTGTACAGCCGTGCGCCAGCAAAACAGTTTATCCCAACCTCCACTGTTCTTGCTTTTTTTGTCCCTGAGAAGATGACCAGTCCTGGTGTGAAGATTTGTCAAAGGCGCCAGGAATATTGGTTTCTGCAACAATTTTTGAAATTTTCACATCATTGCAGCTTGAATGCGGGGCTTTTGGCCTATTTACTTCAATATTTTATGGTTAAAAGTATATTTAAAAGTAACATTTATTTAGCTGACGGTCATTCCCACAATGAATTGTACAAAGGAATAATCACTAAAATAATGCAATCAGCCATTTTTGTTCACATGAGGCCATTGGTACATGTGTCCTGTTGACGTAAGGATAAGACCTGCGTCATATTCACTTCTTCACATAATGTGATAAAAAGGGAAATAGTACTCTGTATTTTTATCGAAGTAACAATTTTGTACGACCAATCATTTCTTTTTGCCCTCACAGACTGGACACTGAACAAAGGACTTACGCCAAAATGAGTTGTTGTTTTTTTTGTGTGTGTGTCTCCTATTAAATTGTGTTCTTTTGGCGTAAGCGGTATTTTCTCATAGCTCGAGAGACTAGGCAAGGCTATCACTAGGCTATGCCTATCCAAAATTAATATTTATTATGTAAAGGCGTTGACGGCGCCCGTGATAATGTATACACACCAAACTATAGGTGTTTTGTTGTGCCAGGGATGGTAGTAGCAAAGTCATTGATTAACGTAAGATAACAAAAGCCAAGGCTGTGTGCATGAGGAAACATTTCTAGTAAACAACACAGGCGGAACGTTGGGACGTGTCTCCAGACAAATAGACAGACAGGCAGGCGGGCAGGCAAGGAGACAGGGAAGGATTTGGGTAGCCAGGCAGACAGATAAGACAGGTAGATAGGTAGGTTAGGTAGCTGGGTGCGTGGGTGGACAGACCGACGGACGGACAGATAGATAGACACGCCCAGCAATGTTTTGTTCTCTCTCGAGTCATTGATCTCTAATTATCTAGGTCCGTATACATTCGAACAGGTCTAGGTCAGTGACCTCCAGTTAAGTAGCCTACACTTCAAATGGTGTGAAAATCCCGTTGATATTACCAGTTTCTAGTTCCGCCGAATGGACCAAACATTGTCACAACACGTTTTACTGATTTTGGTTTTATATGGGGGCAGTTTTTGTGGAAGGGGGTGGGAGACGGGGTAAGAGAAGGAACCCACCCCACCCCCTTATATCAACCACATACCTTTGGTCTTTCAGAAGTTCACATATGGCTCGACCAAAACATAACATAAATCAAAAATTATCTTTGACACCTTTTACTGGCTAGGATTAATAACTTGGCTTCAGTAATCAATTCTATCCACACTAAGTTTCCAGCCACCAGTCAGTTTTGCCCTTTTCCTCATATAAATGAAATTCATTATCCTACAGGACTGGAATGGAAACCTCGATCAATTTCTCCACTTTGGCTTCTAATCACTAACAACCAGTTACAGCAAATTACTCCGAATTGCTCGCCTACACAGGAATGCCATGAGGGGTCAGCCAAAAGTATATTATATACGCTCCACTGCGGCGATTTGTTTACCTTCGCACCCACCCTTCCACCCTCCACCCCATGCAATCATTTCATACGCTTGACTACAATACCCACCCCCCCCCCTTACCCAAAGCGCTCACTGCACCAGCCAATAGCCATGATTAGACTAGAGAATATCCACGGAAGGCCTTGATCCTTT
Source organism: Onchidella celtica (assembly GCA_963931925.1). Lineage (NCBI taxonomy): Eukaryota > Metazoa > Mollusca > Gastropoda > Systellommatophora > Onchidiidae > Onchidella > Onchidella celtica. The sequence continues at coordinate 1,295,105 of OZ007580.1, forward strand.
AACGCTTTGAATGGTTCACAAGGACTTTTGAGCTGGTTCATTACAAACAGTTGATTTCTATAAAAGTCAACAATTTATTTTGCCATTGAAACCTTTTATTTTCACTTCAGTATCATAACTGGAAAGTGTACGTACGCTCCCCCAGAAAGCCTCTCTTCACTTCCATTGTACTCATTTCATATGCTGGGGCAACCCCCCCCCCCCACACACACACCCACCCACCCGGCCCAATCCCCGGGCGAACTTACTTGAAGATTACTCCCTCCATGCCAACATCTGTGCTCTGATTAACCAATGAAATAATTGTCTTTTGTATTTCTTTCTATTCTTCTGTTTTCCTTTCATCCAAACAGATTTTTTGTTTCATCCCAGCTCCACGCGCAGCGAAAGCCACGAGACGTCAAAAGGCAGCATCAACAACAACAACAACTTTATGAGTTTGGGGAATTAAAGACCACAAGGGCGGAGAAACAAAAAAACTCTTACAGCAACTATAAATGCAAAATTTGATAAGCTGAGACGGCCGAAGGGTATCGGCACTGAATAGAATAGGAAAAAATAGGAAAAAAGAAAAGCACTACAGCGCACAATACCCGACGTCTTCAAACAAATCGATGACCAAAAATTAAAAAAAAAAGGTCCAATAAATCGGCGATCAACAATCTTTGAGCAAAAAATAGCACGTTCTAAAACAATGATCGAAGAGAACTTCAGCGTGGAGACAGGGCTGGGAAAAGTCTAAAGCTTCGTGAAAGCGGGTTATTTCCGTATCCCAGCACAGGGAAACCTGAACTTTTTTGAGTTGATGGGAAAATGAAGCACCTTCAGCTCGCAGATCAATGTAAAGCAAGGTGCTGAGAGTTTCCCCATATCAACACTTGAGTCACACTTGAACTTTCAGCGCAACTTAATATCTCTGCTCTTCTCCATTGCCATCCCTGCACTCATACAACTCCGCCAGATGAAGACACAAGACATAAGTGGTCCCGCTATTCATAATGGGACAGCTTGAGACTTTGGCCACAACAATTACACAGATCACGCTGCATATTTTGGGGGGATACAATTCGGCACTCGTCAACAATAAAACTTTTACATCGTTTTGGCCAAGCTTAATGTAAAATCTGGAAAAACGTTCGCCGAGTATATTGATTGATTGCCCACCAGGCCCACCAGGTCCACGGACACACCATCTGGACCCGGCTGAAAACAAAAGCCATTTCGTAAACATCAACAAAGAAAGGGTGTGCATTTTGGCACATGAGACGAATGCTCGTCAACGGTTGTTTAAATAAATAATTTCGACAGTTCCAGTCCATAAAGGAAGATACACTGGGCTGCAGGTGTTGTGGTTATTCATTCCCGTGTAAAGTTAAGATAATTGCAAATTTATAATTTTCTGTGAGATAATCGCGGTGCTGCAAAAGGGCCTGGACGCATAAATGAGCAATCTGCGTGAAAGCAAGCAAAAGTTTAGGAAAGACAGACTCTTAGATCTACAAAAACGCAGACTGGATGACACTGAGAATTTTCATCAAAAACTCTCAGTGGTTCTGAGTACAACAATAAACCTGGTCATTCAATCAAACACAGACAACTAAACAAGACATAACAGCAAAGTTAATTGGCAAAAAAACACCGACATCACCAACAACAAACGGTGTCAATCAACATTCCCCTTCTACAACTGCCAGATAAATTTACTAACTAACGACGCACAAATGGAGAGAGCCAACTCGGCACGCCGGCCCAATACGTTGGCAGAAGAGATCCAAGACACAGAGGCCGGGGAAAGAATGTGTTTGCAAGGTAAAAAGAGGACCAATTCCAGAATTTGCCTTATCAGGAACAAGATGGCGCTGACACTTTTGACCCGGGTGGTGAGTATAAATTGTCGTCTTTTTTTTCACAATTAAAACATTTCGCCCGAGATGAAAATTGTGAATCGAACATTTTTTTTTTCCAGAATTTACAAAGCTTTCAGAAGAAGATGCCCCAAATGTATTACATCGCCCTGTCTACCTACCATTGTCTGCTTGGCGTATTGTTGGAGCATTGCTAGGGCAAGTTCAAAGAAAAAGTATTGTCCCTGACTCATTTCAGTTGGATACAGTTTGGTGGTTCTCCGGGGAAATTAATAAACGGCATAAATAACAACAGAAAGTAAGAATGGAAGAAGAAATAAATTCTCTTCTATCTATCAAAGTTAGTTTAAAGTAATTCATGTGTTCTAGTCAATTACGTTATTTCAAGTTTACATGCTGACAACTTTGGGTAAACAAATCGGAATCTTCATCAGTGCAAGTTAGTTCTTTAGTACCCGGTCCTCTCTGTTTCTTGACAACACGAAGAACCATTATCACAGTCACAGATAGTAGACTGATTCCACCGCTTGTGCACGATGTATTTGTAGTTGTTTGTCTGTGCGTGTGTGTGTGTGTTTGTTTGTGTTTGTGAATGGGCGAGAGAAAGACAACGGACGAGGGAGGAGAGGTGAAAGGTCAACATTTCATATTTTCTTGGCGAGTTTTCCATGTTGTAATGCGGGCAAGCAAATGGATCAAATGCAAAAATGTCGAGAGGGCAAAGACGTGTGTTGTGTGTGTGAGAGAGACCACAATGTTCCTGTGCCCTGAACTAAAAAGACTGCAGGAGAATTACCCAAGTCAAGGGCCATTACAGAATGTAAGAAAGCCAATAGTTCTTTTCCTCTGAAGATCATTTCTTCCAATAATTTCAGTTTCTCTTTTTGTTCACTATCCCTCCACCAGCCAATGCCAGATCATGACATCAACTGTTCCCTATATCATTCCCAGGTATTCGTTGTCATGATGTTGTCCAGTGCTGGAGTTATAACCACATCGATTTGGTTAATGATGGACTGTCGAAAGAACTTCGCCATGGTCCGCCCAGTTCTACCCAGAAGTACCCACTACTGCACCAACATGGGCATGCCCGCACTTTTCGCATGTTGCACTGTTCTCTTTACCATCTTCGGGCTGGGCTGTACTGGGCGGCGCTTGACCGGCTACTCACTCATCATCATCAGCTCCGTGGAGTTCCTGCAGAGTGTCACCACTTGGACTTTCTATAAATGTAACAAACTATCGTATGAGGAAGTCACCGAGTCTGTCAATACAAGCCTCATCACATGTCGTTGGCCTAGCGGCGCCAGCAGTCCCTTTGTGATCAGCAGTGCCTACGTCCAACACCCTGATGTGTCCAAACTATCATCTTCCACTACATCTAAACGTTCACCACAAGATAACAACTCCATCTTGACTTCTGACACACAAACTTTCAAAACATCCAACGACCAAATTTCCCACAATCTAAAATCCAAGCCCAACAGGAAAATTAGACATTTGAGAACTAAAGTTTATAAGAACAAGACGTACAACAAAGGGATTTTAAAAAGTCCATCCGTGAAGATCGTGAGAGAGAGCTCAAAAAGAGAGCGCTTGAAAGAAAGACAACTCGGCTCTGAGCGTGTCTACATTCATCCTGCCAAGTGTAGCCATGAGGATCAGTTTTTCATAGACATTTCCTCCAGACTGAAGCACGGCCAAGTCAACAAATGTCTTCAAATCTGTCAAGCATACCAGGCGGTTTGTCAAATCCCTCATCTGAACACTCACATTCTAGCAAGCATTACTTCCAGACAAAGTGCAGCTACGGACACTGGTCGACGCCAATCTGAAGAAAGTCACGGAAAGTCCTCCGTCCGAGACCACCGAGCCCTCGCACCTGCTTCTCACACCACAAATTCTGCAAGTGAATCAGATCATGTCTTTGACAACCACGTCAAAGACTGCGGGAGCAAAGTACTACAACACGTCCATAATCTGTGTTACTACGACAATGAAATTATTTTGCCGCTGTCGCTGTGCGCACCCATGTTCTACATTGCCATGTCTGCCTGCTTCATCTATCTGGCTTACTGTGACCGTAGGCTGAAAGAATACGCCCAAACCAATATTTTCATACAAGTTCCGGCTTCCACGCCACAGAAAAAATGGTCCTGGAGGACTCTCCCTTGCTGTCGGGGCACAGATTACCAGGAAAACTGTCGCCTGTCCACGAGAAAACTGTCCGCGGGGTTTGGCAGTCTGTGGGCACGATGTCCCTGCTGCCCGAGTTACGCCACCTCACCCGGCGCTATCAGTTCCGAGGGTTCAAACTCTACCCATGAGCTGCTGCACCTCCGCGCCATGCCTTTCAACACGTCTTTCAACAGCGAGAAACTGACTGGGGCCGCGTCACAAACAACATTAAACACTTGTCTCCCCGAGGACGCGTCACCCACACAGTCTCAGCGTCAGCCAAACCTTTAACTTCACAGCTGGAGTACGAAGTTACAGTTTGTTTTTTTACAAATGTCTTTTCTAGACTACAGATATCAACTGTTCAGTGTGAAAGTCAAATATCTGATTATAATGTCATCCGGTGAAACACCGCCACTGCCACACGGAAGTACTATACCAAAAAAGTGTGTGTGTGTGGGGGGGGGGGGGAGATTATGAATCATAATATTGGGAAGAGAGGGGATGGCAGGACAGGGAAAGGAACGTGTACTACTGTACAGATGGATTTTTGTATGTTGAATGTTGGCCAGTCCAGCAGTGTTGCGGGTATCTCAGCTGCTGCAGGCAAAGAGAAGGGGGGAAAATGGTTGTCGTTGGTCTGAATAGTCTAGGCAAAAACTGTACAAGTACAAGTCAAATCTGACTGAGGACATTTAATCACCCCCCCCCCCACCCCCACCCCGGGCGAAAAAGCATACAATACTCAATGATATTTTATTTTCACATTGTACAGTTGATACTAATGTTGTTACTATTTGTATCTGTTGCCTCTTCCAATTCTCGTGTGTGAACTATGTTGATTTCATATTCAATATTTCCATATTTCAATTAGTGAGAGAGGTAGAAAGAGAGACAGAGAGAGGGAGAGAAAGAAAGAGAGAGAGAGAATGAGAGAGGGAAAGAGAAAAACAGATGAGAGGAGAGAGAGAAAGGAGTGAGAGAAAGAGACAGAACGAGTAATGGCTCCAATATTGCACACAATACATCAAACTGTCCTGCTTTAGTTAACCGTACAGTGTGGCACTTCCTGATTTCCCTTGCTCGAGACCGCCCATCTTGGTCATTGGTGTACACACAGAATTTCCTAAGAACAATTACAGAAAGTTGGCACAGCTTCTACTCTGATCGGCCTCGGCGTTAGAATTACAACTTTCATGCAATGAGGAAATGGAAGCTCAACCCGCTGGGACCTGCCATAAAACTGCAGCAGTGTGAAGGACCCACGGTCACACAGCAGAGATCACACCACGTCAAACACGTGCTTATCTGAAATTCTTAAATATCTATCTTTAGCTTGAACCTTTGAAACAAGCCCGTAGTGCTCCTCATTAATCAATAGCAAAAACTAAACTTCCTCCAGGGAGTTCATACAATAATTGGCAGCAACAACAACGACAGAAAGTAAAAAAAAGTTGTCATCAGCCGTCAGTTGTACGAATACACTCTGTGAGGTTTCAGGCCGGGGCCCAGCGATACTTCCTCCTGTAGCCCTGGGGGTCATTGTGTCAGCTCAACTTGATCGATTACTTAATGTAATTATTACGTATCGCAGCTGTCGTGGACCATGTTCTGAAATCAAGTTTGCATTCTGGTCTCTGTCTTGGGGAGGACGGAGTGATTGGGTGAGTCTTGGCTTGGCACCCTGGCAAACACGTTATATATGTCCAATCAGGGGTGGGTGGGGGAGGGGGAGGGGAGTGGGGTTACTTCGTGGGAATCGATCACTGGTTTACATCATTTTATTCATTTATTTATTTACTTGATAATCTGTCTGTCTGTCTGTCTGTCTGTCTGTCTGTCTGTCTGTCTATCTATCTATCTATCTATCTATCTATCTATCTATCTATCTATCTATCTATCTATCTATCTATCTGCCTGCCTGTCACATTGTCCATGTCTTGGTCAACCAAATGACCATCCGTCACACTCGTAGACAGCACCACGGATCATTTTCTTCCCAGACCGTATTAGCTTCCTCTTCGGTCCTTCCTACAGCCAAGCTGTACTTTCCATTGTCACGCAATATAGTCAAAGATCAATCTAGCGGCCCACTAATGTAGCACCGGTCAATCCCTCGCCAGACATCAAAATTGAAATTGCGCCGACAGTCAACTTTCTGTTTCGTTTTTGAACTTTTCGCCCCAGTAACGTCATGTGCTGCACTACACAGAAACAACTGATGTTTGCAATTTAGTGCATGAAAATCCTGCATGTTTTTGTTGCATTTCCGGTGCACAGTTTACAAAATGCCCGAAATCCCCACAGCTACAACGTGTTTCACATTTAGCTCAATGACCCCAGGATCTTCATCAGATGATGCATTTACCTTATATGTCAGTTTTTCCCGGTGATCGCTAAATAGATATTGATGATTTCAGTATGTGATGTAAACTGTTTATTTACTGACCAGAAACTATAATAAACTCAGTCATGCTTTCATCTGCGCTCATGGCGTGCCACCCCAAGGACCAAAGTGTTTGCCAGTGTACGCGTGTCTGGGGTACAAGAAAATGAATAAATTTCACTTTCAGCATGACGTCATACATTATAATATTCCGACCGCTTTCAAACTGACCACCAGTATAATTATGGCAGACTTCACGAGAAGCAGAATTAGATGTTCTGTTGGTCAACAAGAAACCCACTGGTATATCAGGTCGTCGACACGACATTTAGATCAGGTGACATATGAGACATTAACTTTTATCAGAAATCGACTTGCCGTGTATCATGTATAAACCTCACGGACACAATTTACCGACTGTGTCTTTCTGACCACTCGGTGACGATTATGTTCAGGCCAATGTCCTCCAAGTAGCAGCCCAGTTGACGGACGCAATCTGCCTTACCCGACGTGGAAAATGATTTTTATATTCAACCTGAAAACTTTTGTTTTCAACGCTATCAAAAATGTCATTGTCTAGAAAAATTCATTTGTGACCATAACTACTGCAATTCCCTACTTTTTGGCATTCCCGATTCAACTCTTTCAAGACTTCAAAAGATTCAAAATAGAGCAGCGAGACTTGTAACATTGAGTAAAGCTTCGGATCATACCGAGGATATTTTAAAAACTCTCCATTGGTTGCCTATAAAAGAACGTATTGAATTTAAGATCCTTTGCATGGTGTACAAATGTTTAAATCAGTGTTCGCCAAACAACCTTTCAGAACTTATAGAAAAGTACACACCGCCACGCAATTTAAGGTCCTTAAATGACAGTCAGCTCTGCATGCCTAGATCCAGAACAATGCTTGGAGAAAGGGCATTTTCCATCTGTGCCCCAAAACTTTGGAACAATCTGAACTATGATATAAAAACAACTAATTCAATAGAGCACTTCAAATCGAAACTCAAAACATTGCTTTTCAAAAAAGTGTATGATTTATAGATGATACTAGAACTGTTACTGAAATGTATCTTTGGATGTGTTAGTGTGTAGGTGTGATATACTGGAGTGTTTGAGACTGTGTATTCTATGTGTTTGTTAAGCGCCACCGAGCACATTAAGTGGATTTTGGCGCTATATAAATCAATTATTATTATTATTATTATTATTATTATTATAAGTAGACGAATGGTCGAACGCCACTTTTGTTGTAAACTGCCATAAATTTACGAGTGTGTCCAGCACTGTCCAGTCTTAGGATGAAATGGTCTAATTCTCCCGACATTAAATCACTTAATCATCTAATGTCTTTTCTCTCCGTCTATTGTTGAAATCATTTTCTTTTTAATTTACAAAGTTTCTCAAAAACGAATAAAGAGGGGTTAGACACTCTTATTCATTGGTACATTTAGAGTGGTAGGACGACCTATGGCTATTATCTTTGCATATTACGTCAAAAAAAAATTCCGGAGGTTTTCCCCGGCCCCATCATGCTTCTAATGAAAAGCATAAAATTCCTTCTATTCCAGTAAACTACGACATCTCTACCCAGTCGGAGCAAAGGTTTCAAAAAGACAGAAATATTTGATACTATGATAGTGTCCGTTGAGAGTGCTCAGATTGGTATACGGTGCCAGCCGTATACATTAGAAGATGTAATGTTGCCCACGTGAATTTGGCAAGGAAAAACAAAAGTGGCGTGCTGACATAAATTACCTTTCTCTCGGATACCAACGCCACGTGTTGCGGTTACATCAAAGAGGATGATTAATTTTGTTTTCAGGGGAACTAATCAAAGTTTGATGGCGGCGGTTTCCTATATGACTCATACCAGATGTTGACTCGAGATGGACGATGACCGCTCTGCTCCATTTGGTATTTTGTATATATATCTAGAGAGACTTTGAATAGCATTTGTGCAGAGGTGCTCTACCAGTGTGAATGTTCACACACTAAAATGTTCTTATTAAATACACGCAAGATATTAATACTATAATAGTCATAACAGAAACATTTCCCTCAAAATAAATAAATAAATAGTTGCCATTTTTGTCTTTAAACAGAATAATGCGTTATTGAAAAGAGACCAAGAACATAATTAAGGATTGTGTGTTATCACACACCTGCTCTACTCCCACTTCACCTTCATTCATTTTCTTCAACGTTTTTTGTTTTTTTTTCGATGACAGAAAAATGTCTGAAACCAGGGGCCGTAATGCCATGAAACATTATTGCTGTCCTTAATAAGCCACTTTTGTGACCGTCTAAAAGTATAGCGATATGTTGTCAAAACGCTGAGATTCTGTACTTTACTTTGGTAAATGACTTAAAATAATAAAAGGAATAATGATAATGATAAGATTGAGTGAAAGATAAGGGAAGCGAATGAACTGACAATGACTAGATGGATTGTGTGAACGATTCGGCAAGAAGGAATGAGTGAATAAGCAATTGACGCGGTGAACGAGAGATACACTGAGGGAATACGTGAACAGCTGAATGATATTGCCTGGAAGTACAGCAGATGCTGAAAGTTAAAATGTTAGGACAATACGCTGGTCCTATCATGCATTCACACAACTACAGATAACTATTTTTTACCAAATATTCTATGAAGTCCTTGAAGGAATTGTATTTTCTGTTGATTAAAGTAGAAGTAGAAGTCCCGGTATTTCAAATGTTGATTTATACATACATTAAAATGTACTGAAAATAGGAAGTTCAAGTACAACAGTTTTTTCTTTCCTCTCTTGTAAATTGCGATCCTTTGCACTTACGAGGTTTCATGCTAGGGCCAGCGAAGGCTAAGCTGCACCAATGTACAAACCGATGAACCTGATGTCAGCACTCATTTCTGCAAATGAAGTTTTTTTTTTTTTTTTTGTCTTTTCAATCTGAGAGTTTACACATCCCACATGGTCTGGTGGCCAAACTTACCCAGAGCGTTAGGTGGGCGTAGTCTAATGACTAAGCCCGATACAGAAACTACTGAGTTGTGTTCAGTGTTCACCGATGACTTTTAGTGTCAAACACTACGCGCCCCCAACACCAGCCACAACTCAATGATCTATGAAGTATCAAGGCCTTTTCAGACTACGATACTGATGCCTTTCCGTGAAAATCTTGTCCAATAAAGCACTCGAGACTTGAATGGTGTCCAGTTTTTCCTCCATGTCAGTCTTATGTTTGATTGTGTTTGGATTTGTCTTGACGCATCTTTACCTCCTCCAACATTTCTCTCACCTTTTCCTCAACCTGCACTCTTCCCTTGCTTTCTCTCTCATCCTCCACGACTCTCTCTTTCTCTCCCTTTCTCCTCTCCATCCGCGTCTATCCGTGTCTCTCCCTCGCTCTGTGTTTCTCTCTCTCTCTCTCTCTTTCCCTCCATCCTTCTCTTCCACTGTCTCTAAAATTGATTCAGATTGTGTCCGTGTTTGAAAAACCTGTCTTAGTGTAGTGACATACTAGACGCGGCAAACTGCTGCCGCACGCGGGAGCGGTAAAAAAAAAACCGCCAACACGTGTTATCCTATGAGACCTGACATACTAGAGAAACCGTCGTCGCGCTCGGGAGCGGTTGCCGCTGTCTGATTTTTTTCTGCCGCGCCTGTCGGCGGGAAAATGAGAACCGCAACCGCGCGCGGGAGCGGTTTTCAGAGACAACACATGTTAGGCTATGGCTAGTGACATACTATCCCGCTCGCCGCGGCGGGATTTTTATTGCAGTGCAATCACCAGGTGCACTTCGTTTCTCGCACATTCCTGTTTCTTTTTTTCAGAAATAATATTCAGATATTGTGAACTTTTCGAATATGTCTGCGGAAGTTATTATTAGTATGGTGGAGCAACAGCCTGCTATCTGGGACAAGGGTTGTGAGCAGTATAAAGATAGAATTGCAAAAGATAAAGCCTGGGTAACTGTAGCTACTGGAGCCTACGAAGAATGGGATTCCCTCAGCAAGGAAGAACAAACAAAGAAATGTAAGTATTAGCATTTATTTACATTTTCAGAGGTACAATTATTTCAATACTCTTATTTGTCTTGGAATGGAACAGCACCCACTCCAACAAAGTAGTCAGCAAAATAATCCCGAACTTGAATTCCTAAAACACGAGGAGCCGGCCCGGTGCTAGTGACATCACGGAATGGGGACTCCTGAGCTTCGTCATAATAATTGACACCATCCTTTCGTCTGACAAAATTGTGTAATATACAACATGCTTTGACAATAGAATCTATAAAATCAGGTCTAACCATGATTGGTTTGTGGAAAATCTGCCACTTATTCGCCAATAAACCGAATGCACATTCCACTGAACGTCTAGCTCTTGAATGTCTGTAATTGTAAACTCGTTTACGAGAATCAAGTTCCCGCTTCATCTCCAATAAAAACAAATGGTTGGGGGTCATCATTAGTGCCAGGTAAGAGCTTCGGTTGTGGGATATAGAGTTGTTCCGAGTATAATTTTGATCCGAAAACACTGTTTCGAAAAACAGTCGAATCACCTTCTTGGCCGTACGACCCCACGTCGATAGAGACAAATCGAAGGTTAGAGTCAGCAACAGCCATTAGAACCACTGAAAAAAAATTTTTGTAGTTGAAGAATTTTGAACCAGAACTGCGAGGCTTCATACAACGAATGTGCTTCCCATCAATGGCTCCTAAACAATTGGGGAAATTAGTTTTTTTTTAATAAGCCTCGGCAATGCTATACCAATCTTCAGTAGTTACTTCGGGCATTTCAATATCTTTCAAAAGAATCCAGATTGCTTCACATGTTTAAAAAACTATCTGAGCAATGGTACTTCTTCCATTATTGAATTCAAATTGAAGAGCCGTGAAGGAATTCCCCGTAGCCAGGTATCTGCGGAAGAACAGAAGAGGGTATAAAATTTTTTTCATTCAATCCACAGGTATTATATAACATGAAAATAGTTTTTGGGAAAAATTACAGAAGAGTTACAAACCCAAACTTTTACCTAACCTAAACGTATATAAGTGTACTCTTTGAATGTAAATTTAGACTTATGAAAACATCGTCTTCGTGTTTTATACTCAAACTTATTTTTCACTTCTTACAGTGAACAATCTGAAGGCGAAATGGAAGAACATGAGGGATTCAATGTTCAAATCCCTTCAAACAAAGAGTGGAGACTGTGCCTCAAAGAAAAAAAAATATGTCCATTCTGAAGCTCTGACGTTCCTTCGTACCAGCTCCGAAAAAAGAAGGTAAAATCTAGAGTATAGTCCAAACTTGTTTCTTTAATTTCTTAACCTATGCACATATATCTCTGGTCGCTGGTGGCTGAGAGGTAGTGTGTCCGCCTCACATGCAAATGGTCTAGAACCCCCGTCAGTGCAGCATGTTTTTTTTGGAAAAGCCCCGTCCACTATGTACATCATAACACCTGTTGTGCACGTTAAACATCCCTTGCTGATTTGATGTGGTCAGTCGGGCCAAATTTGTAGGTTAAAGAACACCAAGTGTTAGTAATTCGTAGCGCCAGTAATAGGCAGCAGGCATAGCTTCTCACTCCTTACATTCTGTAGTATTGTAAAAAGTCATTTGATAACATTGACTAAGCTCCACCGAGCGCTTTCTGTGGATTCTGGCGCGTTATAAATTCATCTATTATAATATTATTATTATTATTAATTCTTCATATGAGTAGAGATTGCGGGTATAACTTTGCATAATTGTTTCTTTCTAGTACAAGTGGCAACTACGAAGATGACAACACGGCTGATCCAGATCCTGATGAGTCCGCGATACTGGATGATCAAGAGGATTCATTAATGTCAACCTCATCCATCGACTCTCCACAAAGCGGCCGAAAGAGGGTCTTCAAAAAACCAAGCCAGCCATCAAAGATGACCCCTTTTCAGGCATCCCTCCTTAGCAGCCTGGACCATGCAGCAAAGACAATTCAGTCACCACAGAACGATCCAGAAGATGCAGACAAGTCGTACTTGATGTCCCTACTCCCAGATTACAAAAACCTAACTACAGCAAAAAAGTGGGAATTTAGGACACACGTAGCGAATTTTTTTCAAAATTTGTATTTAACCTCTCGTCCGACCTCCTCGCAACAATTCTACTCACAAAACTATTACCAACCTCAGTGTCTTGGAGGGGATCCACAACAATTTTGGTCCAATAATACCAGTACTAATGATTGTTATTCAACAAGTGCATCCCCGACAGGTTCTATAGCGAGTCGCTGCACCCCTTCACCCAATCCCCAATGAATTAGAAATGGCAAAAAAAATCAGTTGTGTATGTTGTTTTTATTTGACAATGTTATGTTTCTTTGATTTGATAGCATATCAATTCAATGAACCGAGTGGGTGAAAGCCTTTCTTTCTTATGTCTGATGTTACATTTTGAGTTTCTTTAAATAAACGGTATTGAAAGCCATGTTATTTTGTTTTATGGAATTTCTAGGTAAAATAATCTTGTTATAATGTATTCTTATACTCAAAAAGCTATAGTATCAACTAAATATTCACTACTTGCGTAGATAAAATAACCTTACCTGAGGGTGATGGTCAGCCTTTTCTCTGCAGTATATTGGTTTTCCAAAAGAAGTTTCTGACTTAGTGATTGCAGGACGTAGCACTTCGAGCAAGTGATCAAAACTTGGTATAGACATTCGGTAATAGGTGAAGAATTTATCATTGTGGTTTCTAATATTTGCGTAAAAACGAGGGAAAGGATCTCTGCCATGGTTATAGGAGTGAACGGAGCAGGTCCGGGCTCGTCCAGGAGCATCCAGGGGCCCTTCGCTTTCAGCAGCACACAAAGTTGCAATTTTAATAAAATTTGCCACATCCATCCTACGCTGATGACCGAACAACACTGAGAATAACGCACTGGAGGGCGGTTTGCCGCTCATAGTATGTCAGGTTCAAACTTACGCGGTTTGCAGCTGCCGCGCGCGGGAACGGCAAACCGCGACAGCGCGCGGCATAGTATGTCACTAGCCTTAGAGTTTCATTTTTAATTATCTATACTATATATATATTTGTGGACTTGAGATTTTTCGTTGCAAAAGGCTTCTGAACCACTCAACACTCAGACTTCAAATTTTATATGGTGCATCAGAATGGATGTAAGGGTGCACAGTTTTTAATAGAAGTCTCAAATCGGTGTTGTTTTTTTTATTGGAAATTTATTGTTTCGCCATGACTTAGATCTATTTCGAGTCATGGTTCGCCATTTTAAGGTTTCGTTATCACTTCCTGCGATGTGTTCACTATCAAACACACTAACCCGTGTTAGTGGCACAAAGGCAGAGCAGTAAGACTTATTTAAAAACAAACAAACAAACATAAAATAAACAAATAGGAACAGGCCAAATGAAGCAGGTCCATAATAATCACCCAGAACTGAAACCAATATTCAAACCGATTTATCCCGGGCAGGGCCGGGGACTTCAGCTAGTTATTATATTTTTTGCTCCACAATGTCTCCACCCCCCCCCCCCCCCCCCCCCCCCGTTGAAAGAAGTTGCTTTAAATTTCTCCTGCATCTTCCACGCCAGTTTTTTCATTTCCAACATATAAGCGATATCAGCGGGCAACATCAACGGCTACAGCAGCTGTTTGTACTGTGGACATTACAGTTACATTTAAAGCCTTCCAAAACATATCCTGGCTGGCCTCTAATCGACCTTGTGTCTTGCCTGTTCATTTCATCCACGGCAAGTTACAAAACATAATGATATATCTGGAACATCTACAGCTACAGCTTCTGGGCTGGTATCGAATCACACACAAAACTCAGTAATTGCCCTACACATTGCCCTGATCGGCAGGTCCTGATACCTCGCAAGGTATCGCTGGCGTCCAAGGTCGAAAACTAAAATCGTTGAAGAGGGGGGTACTGAGAGGGAAAGAGGGGGGGGGGGGACATACGGATAGAGAGAGGAGGAAGGATAGAGAACGGAGAGAAAAAGAAGAGAGAAGGAAAGAGAGGAGAAAGAAAGAGATTCCATGTGGGGTGAAGGAAGAGGCATATGATTTATACTAAAGAAACAAATATTCCAGCTGCTCGCCCCCCCCCCCCCACCCACCCTTTTTTCCTCCCTAATATATAAGATCTGTAAGAAGTTTAAGGCTGTTGTCAAAGAAAACTAAAACTGAGCGCTACTTTAAATCGTTTATTCCATCATCAACTAGGATGTTACAATAATGTCGTCATCTTGATCGTAATCTGTGCACAGTTGAATTATGTCCTGCGTGTCAGATCAATGTGTTTTAGTTAGGGAAGCATATTGTGTGCACTGTTAATTTTGTTAATTTAGTTAATTTATCAGTGTGTGTGTATATATGTGTGTGTGCGCGCTATGTATCATACTTTCTGCTTCTGTAACTGTATTGTTATGTATTCAATGATCAAAACAAATTTCCTTGTACAAGGACGAATAAAATTTATCTTATCTTATCTTATCTTAACATAGACGTCCATTTGTGATGAATCACATGACATATATATACAAACTCAAGTCATAGCTAGAGAAATTGCCCTTTCCCTACCCCTCAACCCCCCACCCATCACAAATCCCCATTTCCCTTTGCAACAATCACAACTGGACAGCACATTCTGCTTTTTTTGGCATAATATAGCTGTAGTTTTATGTCAAACTCATACTAGACAAAATCCATCCTTACTGAAACAAAAACATCACCCGACTCCAAATGCCGAGAACAGCACACATTATTGATTTATTTTTTTGAAATGTCTGAGAGAAATCTGCATGAGTCTGCTCAAAGCCTGAGTAAATCTCTGAAATCCGTCCTTAGATCCTCTCTCTCTCTCTCTCCCATTCTTTCTCTCTAGCTGTCTGTCTCTCGCTCTTAAGTGTGCATGCTGGCTGTAACGAGCACATTCACCGTCAATGTGACCGTATGTTTGTACAACATGAAGAAATATGACACATGACCAAAGATGGACAAGTAAGATCAAGGGAAGGTAAAATTTCATCAGCCACGAACGTTGTTGTGGGATCCCCTCCCGTCACAGCGCCAAGGGACATAAAACACCATAAATTCTAATAACCATGTAAAAACTTGTATATTACGTCCCTTCTTCATTGAGACCCCCCCCCCCTTGAAAATTTAGTATTCACTAAAAGAAATGTCATGTTCATTCAATTTCAGATGTTGTAAATACAATAACCTGTGAAGATGATTGGCTCTTTAGCCCTATTGTTATGGATTTTTTTGTGGGTTTTTTTTTTTGCTGTTTGTTTTATTATGAGCTAAAGAAACAATCTGAATAAATATAAATATATATATTATTGCAAATGTTGTTGATACAAGAATGGGATGGAGAAAATAACAATACAATATCAAATCTATCATTAGGCAAATATCTGGATTAGTGAATGGAGAGGTCAATGGAGCATTTGGCCATAGCAACCAGAAATTGCTCTGTTTATTTGAAACCAAGTGACGGAGAATTTAAGAACAGTATGACATTGACAGCCTGAATGTGCAGAGACATAGTGTTGTTAACGTGTGAGAAGATTTACAATGAATACATATCATGGGTCTGCTGTTGGGCCCTTGTTAAAACTACAGCTTTCAGCTGTTGTGAAGGCATCATTGTATGTTACAGAAAGAGCTCTGGCTGAGCAGTGAACACATATCAGTAGTTTTTTCTGTTTGGATTTAGATTTAGGATGCGGTCCCCTAACAAGAGTATTTGCTTTCAGTTTTAACTCTGGTTCCAAACGTTGACAGATAATGTATTCTTCAGAATTACAAATTTAAATCCTGAATGAAATGTCATCTCACAACGGAAGATCAAAATTTGAGAGGAAAGGTCAATCTGTAAATGCCCCTTGCAAATACTGAAATCAAAGACTGCCGAGTTTGAACGTATCAGTAAACAATTTGTGAAAAAAAAATGTGTATAATGCACAAAAAACCCTTGCTTGTCAATTTCTCACATTCACTCAAACAATTCTTTTCGAAAACTTTCAGTTATCCATGTTGTTTGGGGCGCGCAGTCTAATGACAAAACCAAATAGAGAAAATATTGAGTTGTGTTCACGGTTCAGCAATGGTTTATAATGTGAAGTACCAGGTGCCATGGACAACTTTAGCCTTCAGCAGTAATATTGAAGGAAAGGAAAGATGTTGCATCCACTCAGTCAACAAACACATATATACTCACGTAACAAGCCACTTGGAACACATGGGATAGAATTGACAATTCCTTGGTCTCTGGGTTTTTCTGAACACTGGATGATGAGTGATAAATTGCATAGCGATAACAACATTTGTCAGTTCAGACACAACAATGAAATAAAATATCAATGATCTCAAGCAAAAATAACTCAGATTCAGAATTTCAGGATTTTTTTTTTTTTCTGTAGTTCAAAAACAGAAGATGATGCAATTCTACAACTTTTGTAAACAACTCTTACCATACAAATATAATGAAAATATAAAATAACAGACTGTGATAAAATGGTCTATCTCTCCTTACTTTCTACATCTAATCCAATCAATGTTTTCTTCCCCCTGTGACTGTGACCCATGACCCTTTCAGACTTTGGTGGTTTGGGCCAGGGACTGCCAATATGTTACAGTCTCTTTATTAAACATCCACTGATGAGGTTCGTTTGGCTCACTCTTGTATGTGTTTAAAACAAACTTATACTGTCAAATCTTTGAGAATATGACTCTTTCTTTGTAATAAAATATCAACAACAGGGAAATGGTCCACATAAAATAAGGCCATTGCTCCTCCACACAGGTCCCCCCCAACTCACAGTTCCACAAACGTCATCACTTAATGATGTCAAATAATCTAAATAACGAAAGTGTCTTCCTCTAAAGGTTTCATATCAGCAGCTATTTCTCTTTATGTAAGAACATGATTTTTTAAAACTTTAAAAGAACAAACAAGCAAAGCAAACCACGCATATGAAAAGTAATGAAAGTGTGTGTGTGTGTGTGTGGGGGGGGGCAGGTGTCAATATCACCAAAATCAAGCATGTATACTTTATGGGTGGGGCAGGTCACAGATATTAAACATGCACAGAAACTGATCGTTGACCCTCTCAATGCTGAAGCTGTGACAGTTAGGACTTTCATTGTCTTTATAGGTTTTAGACTTGATTACTCAACTACTGTTATTCCACAAGGAAACTGGGAATATTTACATCAAAACGTATCAAATGTCTTAAAATTTGTAATTATCTTAAACAAATTCACAGATGACATGCAAAAATTGTCCACTACAATTTGCTGATCACATTCAAAGGGTCAAATTAATCATTCCAATGTTATCTTCACAATTTGTACCTGATAAGATCCTTGTAAACTGCCTTTGTGATGTCAAGATAAGGTTGAACATTGTCCTCAAACTGGCAAAGTCGACCTCCCAAACACAAATGTGTGAACAACAAAAACAAGAATTCTTCTCTTTCCTTTTCATTGTACTCACAGTAAACATCAGAATCTTCATTCAGCAACATCTGTACAGGAATAAATCAAGTGATTCTCTTCAGCTGTTTGTTTTCATCTCTTGTACTAAAACGTGAACAGCCTGAAGTCAGCCGGATGAAACATTGGTATACATAATGATACAGTTTGTTTAAAAATGACGTCATTGCTATTTCAGTTAACCCTTTTAGTCCATGATGTGTGACATTCTCTCAGTGTTCCAATCTTTTTAAGCAATGTTTGAACATTTGGAAACCTAGGAATTGATAATGGTTGCATGTCAATTATCTTTACATGACAGTGATGCCCCAGCACAGTCATGAAAATCTGGAGAGATCTGTGATTTTGTAAAAACCGTATAAAACAGTAGGACACAGGAAGCTGCCGCTGTTTCACTCCTTTAGGCTGGGATGGGGGGTGAGGGGAGGATATTGAATGAGTTAAGAGAAATTTCATAAGCTGCCTCAAACCAAGAAATTCACAGATGGACCATAAATCTGTCACAGGCTGTGGCAAAAATACTCATCTCACTTGATAATGGTCACTGTATTTTCCTGATGTGTATTGAGTAATATCAGAATATTGATAAAACTATCAAAAAATGAAACAAATAAAAAAAAAAAAAGCTAACTTTTATTTACTAAATGTTATAAAATCTAATAAAATAATCTGTCAGGTCTTGAATGTGTGGAACTCTTGCATATTTACTGAACTACAGTAGATAATTTGTACAGATAAATTAATAAAGATTAAAGAAAACAACAATTGCAAAGGTATAACTAATAAAATAAAAGACTTACTAGATTGATGCACGCTATGTTGCTTGACCTTTCCAAATGGTGCATTTTTTGTTCTTTGAGCCTCAAAACGGTTAAATAATCACTCTTATTCTTAATCTCGACACACCAATTCGTGTGTCCTCTTCTCATAACTATCTAGTGCTGGAACAAACCTGTCTTAAGTTATCACTGATAGTGAACTCTTCCTGAAATTCATCAAAGCATTTCTTGATCTCTCCAGACTCCCTTGCAATTTCTCCATCCATCAGTTTGTCAAAAAATGTCATTGACAGGACTGTGCATGAGATGGCAGTCGCTGTCACTCGAGCAGCTTGAGTTCCTGTTCAAATGACAAACAGATTGTAGGAATAATATACTGTCACAAAGTGTCAAGCTATGATGATTATCTACATTCCTTTTGGTGTTTTCTACACTGTGCCTTCAAATACGATACCGCATGGTCTCACTGAGTAATTACTAAATTTCATGACATTAAAATTCACACACATAAAATGACATAGAAAATGGGCTCAGCAACCACGAACATGTGTTATATCTATCATATTCATAATCTTCATAAATCTGAAATCATGTCTACTCAATTTCAAGGCTTGATTTGTTGTGTGACTGACATTTAATTTCCTGCAAAATACGAGAGCAACAAAAATTCATGGTTCTGATTTGGAAACCCAGGCTGAAAATAACAAAACTCATGTTGCTCCCTCGGGCTTTCATAGATTATTATTGCATGCAATAACTAAGGCCTTTCATAAACAGAAGTCTTTGACTCATTTGTAGAAAAACAGTTCTAGACTTGGCTTCCAAAACATTTTTTTTTTCTCCTGAGCCTGGATGTTTCTCAGATTTATCAGTTCTACTCAATCTGCAAAACTGAACATCTCTTTAGTGAAAAAAACTTCATATGTCAGAATAAGATAACACACCCAAAGTAACAGGTTTTCCTGAGTCTGACAAAACTTCCATATGAGATATGACATTTGGATCTCTGAAGAAATCCTGAAAGGAAAAAATGAAACACCAGTTTAAAATTCACACAGATGAATGTCAGACATCAATGGTAATATTTTTTTACCATAAGCTGGTTTGTTAGGTGCATTAATCAAAGACGGATATGTAGCTGATGGCTTCAAGGACAATCCAACAATTGCAAAGTAAATGGGAAAAAAATCATTAGCAACACATGGGCAAGCTTTTAATAGTGATTCAGAAGACTTATGATAAAAGGAAAAATGGAAAGGTTTGACTAACAGATCTGATGTATGAGAGGGTGGATGGGCCATCGTGGTGAGAAAGTGTTGTCAACCCGAGTTCAGAAAACTCACCAAGGCAAATTTATCCTTTTCATATGCTTGAAAGCACTGGTCAAATGTGAACATTTTTGCTTTTAACCTGTTCTTCATTGACCTGCAAAAAGAAAGAAATAAACCAGATAAAACAGGGAAACTTTACATTTGATTTCTTTATAACTCCATGCACTATTGAGGAAAGACTTTCCATTGATAAGTATATATGTACATCTTAGATACCAACACATGCCATCCCACCCAGCATCCTCATGTCAATCTGATGAAGATTTGTATAGGATGTCTGTAGGGTTTGTAAGATTACCAACTGGCGAATTTTCCATTTCAAACCAACTGCTGCATGACGTCACTAGCAGTGGATCTACATAGAATTGATCACATTCCCATGGGCAAACTTGAGATAAATTCTAAGCGTAGGATTAATGTAAGTTTGCTGACTGTGACTATGATGTAGCATTTATCCTAACTGCTAATAAATGTCTGTAAGAAATGCATTCCAAAACACTATTAAAAAAATTACATTCTCAGTTTAGTTACATCACATGGTGACGCATTCATTATTCAGAGGGAAACATTTTGAAATGGACAGTTTAATGTCCAATGACTAAGCCAGCAAGTTCAAATCACTGCTTCAAAAAAATCTGGCAGAATGGTTGATTTACAAGTGTTGATTATATGATTCATAATTATTTTACAAAGTGAAACAACACTTCAAATACTTTCATGAAACATCTCAACCAAGCACGAGATAACAAATTAACTGCCATGCAAGAAGATAGACCTAGTAGTATATGGGCTCAGTTGGTGGAGCTAATATGAGTATCTTCCAACTTCCTAACCAATAAAGATTATCACCATCTTATTCACATTAATTTCTGCAGAATTTGACTTTTGAGCTACAGTTTCAGTATGATGCCGAAAGTTTTATAATAATTCAAGTTGGCACATGTTTTTACCATTATGACCATTTATCTACCACAGCTTTACTGCTTTGCAATCAAAATCACATAGGTGGATTTTTATAAAACTATTTTCATTTCAACTGTGATGTGTAACTGACACGGATTCAGAAAAAATGGGTTCTAGATCCAGAGTCTAGATAATTCTGGAACCACTCCTTGCGCCTGACAGGGTAGAAAATCTACACCGGTTTCATAATCGTCTTGATTGTATGCAGCAATTTGCATCGGAATGTAATGTTCTAGCTATCTTCAGTTTTTGCCTACCATTTTAAGAAGAGTTCCTGGTTATCTTTACTTTCTAGAGATGCAAACGCCTTCGCCAACGGCAGAAACACAAACTTTGCAACGGCATCGGCCATTTTCAAACAATTCGCATTTCTAAGGAAGGGAGACCACTCTAGTTTTCAACGTAAGTCGTAAACACGCTTATAAAATCCCTTCCATAGATAATGATTAAACTATCATAATTATTAGTGACTGACAGGTCGGGGCAGGGGGCGGGGGGGGGGGGGAGAGGGTGAACCCTATTTACCCATCCTCCCATGGTCTCAGGGGAGGACCAATATTATCTGTTTTTCGTTTCTCAAAATCCTCAGTGTCAAAATTGGGCAAAAAGAAAAAGTTGTATGTAGCAAAGCCCTGGGTAAGAAATAATACCCAAACGATACAATGAAAACTAAAAGAGAAGATAGAAAATGTTCGATACTCAGGCTTTCGCCTTTATCAAGAAAAAAAAAAACAGAAAAAAGAAGAAAAATGGAACAGATAGAACAATCGAACAGTAAAAGATTTCAATAGGAATTATTAATATATAGAATCGAAACAGAAAATGCAGTGTACTTATTTGCGAGTTCTTGCTTGGTTAGCAGCACAAAAGTACGTCCGTCTGCCAATGTATGGAGGCTCGAAGTGACGCATTTTTTCTTTGTTGTCTTTTTTTTTTTTTTCTTGATAAAGGCGAAAGCCGAAATATCGAACATTTTCTTTCTTCTCTTTTAGTTTGCATTGTATTGTTTGGGTATTATTTCCTACTCAGGACTTTGCTACATACAACTTTTTCGTTTTGCCCAATTTTGACATTGCTTATAGCCCTGCTGCGACCCCACAGTTTTTCTGTGGTTTTTATAATATTTCGTCAAAATCCTCAGCCTGACCCTGGAGCCATAGGCTACAGTACTTCTGTTCGGAGGAATTTGAGTTTGGAGGGCAGGGAGCCTAGCTTGCCCCCAGTGGATGAAAAGTTTACATGTAGGCTATGGGGAAGGGGGAGGCCAACGTAGGCCGTCATAATAATCCATTAAAAGGTTCAAATTTATTTCAATGTGTATGTGTGTGTGGGTGTGTGTGTGGGTGGGTGTGTGTGTCTTCCAAATTAAAGTTGTACAAGTAAATTACTAACCCCCCGCCCCCCTTTCACCAGGCATAGACGTGCTCCCCTATCCCCTATCCCTTGTCTCCTCAGATAAAGCTAGAATTGTCCATCTTTTACAGTGACTCGTGCACACTAGAATGTTGTAAATACGAGCTGCTCCTATTGTTTGAGAATGGGGAAAGGGGAATAAAAATTGACAAAATCGAGTGTGCGTACTTTATAGATGGCCCCTTGCTCTCCTTCAATATTGCGATACTAAAATGTATCATATTGTCTGTGTCATACGTCACACCACATAAGCACGAGATGTGTGGCTGCAGTGTAAAGTATAAACTGTAAGTACTGTGATGACTTTGAGGTTATTGTTAACCTAGCACGTGGATTCAAACATCTGGCAGATTTGTGTTCACCAAACAAAGCAAGAAGAGGTTCGTGGTCTGAGACAATTGTAAACTCCCTACCAAACAAGAATTTGTGGAATTTCTTTACTCCAAAAATGATAGCTAAGCCTTCCCCATCTATTTGTGAGTAATTCTTTTCTGCCCTACTCAGTGATCTACTGGCAAAAGCAATGGGTCGTTCAGGTGTTTGTGCAAAACTTTGTGCAAATTTTAGGCCTACTGGAAAGAGACGCCGAGCACCTTAGTCACGCCGGACGCTACATAGATGGAGGAGCCTGCAGTGACATGCAAGTTTCCCTTTGGTGGCTGTTATTTAAATTTTTAAAAATTTTTGTTTGCTGAAATAGGTCTATAGCGATATTGCAGGTTGGCAGAACTTGTTGGTTTGGATGAAAAGCTGAATAATGTGAAATAATTATGTAATTAATCCGCCCATGTATCTTCACCAGAGTAACATTTTAATGATGTTCATGCACAATCTACATTATTATTTGTGTAATTCAAAATATTTGTTGCAACTCAAAGAGCCGCTGAAAATATAATTTTTCCAAACGTTTATCCTCGACACGTCAGACAAGGATGCTGACGTCAGCCATCCTTTTGTCAGTGAGGTCAGGGCGATTGCTGAGTTTAGTCTATCATGTTTTTTTTTTCTCCACATCTTATTAAAACTGCATGATAGCCAATCCCTTTATAAAATAATAACAAAAATAATAATAACTAAATGAAAAAAAAAAACTTATTTAAAACAATGCCTGATAAAAGTGCAGGTCGACAAGTCAAGCAATCATTGCTAATATTATATAAGCGGCTGCCAGAGAATTTGAGAAGCAAATCGATTTGATTAAGAAAAATAAAAGATTAAAAGGACTTTTAAAATAGCTAAAGCTAACCAGATGAATTACATTTACCATGTGTTTTTTTTTTCAATTTTATTTTATTTGGTGCGCACTTCTACTGGCGTAAAAATAAGATGTTGAAACATTGGAACACGACCTAGGATGATGTCGTGGGATTTCTGTTGTGTAAAAACTTTTTTTTTAAATCTCTCTTAAATTTGTATTATAGTTGAATTTGTATTATGATAGTTCAATCTTTGCACGAACTCTTTCACTGCCGTTTGAATGCAATCTCGATAGAGCTGCGGTGCGAACTGTAAAACTGACAACCATGACACCAACAAATAGCTTATAGTCAACTAGATCGTTGGATGAGGAAGAGAAGGAGCAACGTGAAGTGGAAGAACAGAAGAAACATACTGGTAAATAATGAGCAGGAGTTAATCAGAGGCAGGCCAGACAGCATCCCTACGTCAGTCCGATATAGATTTGAAGAGGGCTTCCGTAGGCTTGGTAGTATAACTCTACGGGCCTACATCAAACCGACGTTGGAGCGATGTCGTAACCAGCGGGTCTACGTAGGAACGATGGCATTCCTATGTGCAAACGATGTCAATCCTAGGCGTTGGATTTCCCTAGGGTTGCTCTCTGAGAATAATTATGACAACTAAAACAGAATGACACTTGGGGCGGGGGCGGGGGGGAACGAGGGAGACCAATCACTCGACAGACAAAGACATTTAATTACTGAAGCACGAACAAATTAATGATTGCTCAAACAAAAGGGAGGGGAGGATGGGATGGAGAGTTGGAAGAGGTGCTGGAGAGGATGGGATGGAGAGTTGGAAGAGGTGCTGGAGAGGATGGGATGGAGAGTTGGAAGAGGTGCTGGAGAGGATGGGATGGAGAGTTGGAAGAGGTGCTGGAGAGGATGGGATGGAGAGTTGGAAGAGGTGCTGGAGAGGATGGGATGGAGAGTTGGAAGAGGTGCTGGAGAGGATGGGATGGAGAGTTGGAAGAGGTGCTGGAGAGGATGGGATGGAGAGTTGGAAGAGGTGCTGGAGAGGATGGGATGGAGAGTTGGAAGAGGTGCTGGAGAGGATGGGATGGAGAGTTGGAAGAGGTGCTGGAGAGGATGGGATGGAGAGTTGGAAGAGGTGCTGGAGAGGATGGGATGGAGAGTTGGAAGAGGTGCTGGAGAGGATGGGATGGAGAGTTGGAAGAAAGGTGCTGGAGAGGATGGGATGGAGAGTTGGAAGAAAGGTGCTGGAGAGGATGGGATGGAGAGTTGGAAGAAAGGTGCTGGAGAGGATGAGATGGAGAGTTGGAAGAAAGGTGCTGGAGAGGATGGGATGGAGAGTTGGAAGAAAGGTGCTGGAGAGGATGGGATGGAGAGTTGGAAGAAAGGTGCTGGAGAGGATGGGATGGAGAGTTGGAAGAAAGGTGCTGGAGAGGATGGGATGGAGAGTTGGAAGAAAGGTGCTGGAGAGGATGGGATGGAGAGTTGGAAGAAAGGTGCTGGAGAGGATGGGATGGAGAGTTGGAAGAAAGGTGCTGGAGAGGATGGGATGGAGAGTTGGAAGAAAGGTGCTGGAGAGGATGGGATGGAGAGTTGGAAGAAAGGTGCTGGAGAGGATGGGATGGAGAGTTGGAAGAAAGGTGCTGGAGAGGATGGGATGGAGAGTTGGAAGAAAGGTGCTGGAAACAAGAAAGGATTTTGAGGAAAAAAGAGGAAAATGGACAAAGTATAGGCATATTGAGTTCGATGATTGGGTTTCATGGTACCTGAGTTCGTTAGGAGCTATACTGAACCAAACTCAATTCGTTGATGAGGTTCAGTGGCTTTTTCATAGTAATGGATGTACAAAATTACCCGCTAGAGCTGTATGGACACTCCGGCCCTCAAAGTTCCTTTATGAGTGTCCGTCAGCACTCTGCTTGTTCATTCACTAGGTATACGACTACAAAATTAAATGTTGGCCTATAACTCAGGCTGGCCATTAAGCTCAATCATTAATAAACTGCCAGCTGCTGAACTCGTGCACACTGCAAGCCATCTAAAACAGTTCACGATAAAGATCTTTGATAAAGAATGATGGAAAGGGTGGAGTGAGGGGGATACAGAATTGGGGGTGGGGGTATATTGGTGAGGGCTTAGCAATGCAAACCACCTGACAGTGTATCGGTACAAATTAATGTAATCCAGAAATTAATAATGTAGACCGCATTTTTCGCAGTTCAAGCTACACTCTATCTCAATAATAGTAATAAAAAAAAAAAAGAAAAGAAAGAAACTTTAAGATAATGCACCACGCCTTTCCCTACTCCTTAGTGAATACAAACTAAATAACTTTGAACTCATACACACAATTTTCCGACGATCATCTTTAGAACATCTGCGGAGGGAATTTGTCTAAACTTAAGAAATTTATGAACTGTTTTTTTTTTATTCCTCTGCCAATGGCTGCAGCTGAATGCCTCCAAGGCACATGTTTTCAAGACAGCTTGTTCCCCATTCTCTAAACAAATGGTTCAGTGCGAGCACCGAAGTTTCTCCCACTCGTTATGCATACTTTTCTCTCTCACTCCCTCGTTCTCTCTCTCTCTCTCACTCCCTCATTCTCTCTCTCCTTCTTTCTCTCTTATTCTCTCTCGCTTCTTCTTTCTCTCTCTCCCTCTTTCTCTCTCACTCCCTCTCTCTCTCCCTCTCGCTCACTCTCTCACTCCCGTTTTCTCTCTCCTTCTCACTCTCTCGCTTCCTCTCCATCTTTCTCGCTCTCTCACTCCCTCTCTCCCCCCACCCCCCTCTCTCTCTCTCTCTCTCTCTCTCTCTCTCTCTCTCTCTCTCTCTCTCTCTCTCTCTCTCTCTCTTCAGTCCTCTTCAAATAGCTGAGGTGGAAAAATTGTGTCACTGTTAGATCGGCCATTTTCAATTCTTAACGTTCTGTACTGATTTTCTTTTTGTTTTCTGGTGGAAAGGATATGTTTAAGGGTAGAGATGAAGATTAGATTTAGGGTTAGGGACAAGGTGAGGGGTAGGTTTAAAGTGGCCTTGACTGTGTGGTCGGGACGTAAAGCACTAGTTATTTCCCTTAAGTTCGTGGGGGTACGGCGGATGTCTGGGGTGTTACAGATAATTATGGACGGGTATGTTGGGTGGGGAGGAGCGTGTAACTCTGTAATATTATATTCTTACTGAGGATATAAAGTGATTGGGCTATGCCAAGGGCACAATGATCCCTTTCTTGTTTTAAAAGTACTGGTACAGAAATACTTGGATGAAATCAGGGCAGCCTACACGAATTTTCCTGTAAATTCCTGTTCTAATACAGAGCCATTCGCCCGTAAGTTGACCAGCGTCATGCACATATTTCCTAAAAGCTGAAAGTGAAAATTATGAAATAATCTCGATCGCGTTTTATCCCCACACAATAAATGTGTAGCACTCAGAAGTTAACCAACAATGCTAAGTTGGTTCAAAGGTATTTTTCCAAAGTTGATAATTATTATACACTGACACATCAGCTATATTCATTTGCATTTTTGCTTCTTTGTCTCTAGATGGGTTTTCAGATGGGGTAGGGGTTTGAATCGCAAACGACTCCGAATTCAGAAAATCCATAATAATTGTATTTAATATATCCCAGTTTAGTCACGACCACAGGCTTCATTACATCTCCCTAGCCTACAGTAAGTTAGTACAGTTTTTCTGTGGTTTAAAAAAAATAATATTTAGTACAAAATAGTATTAGGCCTACTAATCAGGACAATATTCTTTAATCGACAGTCTCAATGTAACGTAATTGTGTTTACTTCTTTATAGATAATGTGAATGGTGACTGTAGCGCGAAACAGCCCAGAAGTAAGGTTAAATTTGAAAATCGAAGTGTGTTGCAGTGAATATTTCTTTACACGAATACTAAAAATTGATACTTTACAGTAAGGCCACAAAGAGTTACCTCCCGTGATAATTTACTTCCGGGTACAATGACATCATTGATCACTTCCGCCATATTCGCTTCCTGATTGAACTAATTGTAAGTATTTTGTTCTTTTATTTTGGCAACTTCAGTAAGAGTTGTATATGCATCCTTCAAGTGAACGTCGCGAAAAACATTTTTGCTCTTGCATGTTTCGCGAACGAATTTAAATTTAGAGCTAATGAAGTTCTGTGCAGCAATAATTTCATGACTGATGATGTTTCATGCCTGATTCTTGTAACTGATAGGCTACTGATAGATCTAGTCTGCAAATGCTGGGCTAGAATCTAGATCTAGAGCTAGAGGTACATTTTGAAATAATCCAGCTATAAATAGGTTCTAGCTCCTTCACCACAATTGCCGTCTGCAAGACTGTGCAGGTAAGTTTTATTATTTTTTTTTCAAGTTAATGGCTTAATGCTCTGGGTATTCCAGGTTCTTTTCAGACTATCATATCAATCGTACATTTTTTCTGAGACCGTGGAAGAACTTACACATCTTTTCTAACGAGCTAAGCTTATAGATCTATGATCAAATAAGGCTTGCGTTCTCAAGATTACTGAGTTGCCAAGAGAGCTTGGGAATGACAGACTACTAACCACAGTACTAGAGTGGACTAATGCCAGATCGGCCAAGGCATGAATTCGGCTACCTAACTCACACTTGTGTGTTTATTTTCGTTTCCGTATGTTCTTTTGTCACAGGTTTTTGACATGCGTAACAGCCATTGTTTTGTTTCATTTCATTCAATGGTGGATACCATCAGTGTTCTGTCTAGGGGAATCCAGCCCCGGTGAGTGTCTATTTTGAGCTGTCAGGCCATCTTTGTCTTGTTAATTTGTAAGCATCTGGAGTATATCATTTCCTGTTTTACTTGCGGTAGCGCCCCAGATGTTTTTTCAGAGGCAGTAGAGTAGAGGGGTGGCTGAATCAATGAATGAAAAATCAAGTCTGACGCATATTTGGCCACCCCACCCTAGTAGCCACTGAAAGTGAGCAGAATGAGCCTGTACATACAAATGATGGTTCTGTAGGCAGCCTAATTGCAACATTCACAAAATATGACACTAACACCTGTTTACCTGTGGAAATGGAGCAGAGTGTAAGGGAGTAGCCGAACTGATGTGAATAAAAAATCAAAAGTAGTGCATATTCTGATTCGGCCACTGCGTACTCTCAGTACTCTAACTCACAGAAAGTGAGCGTATTGACCAGTGTTAACAGATCAAATTATTTCGTTTGAAGCTTAAGCAGTGGCATTGTTTGTTAGCTGTCGTTCATAGCCATTCAGAGTTTGATAGTGGTGATAGACAGGGGTAGCTGAATTTCTGTTGGGGGCAGGTCGAATCAAGCTGAAACAACGGCCGAATAGCTGAGAGTGACAGCTGTTCTTTATTTCATACAGCACTCACCAAACTAACAAAAAAAGCAGTACAGTCTGGGCATACATAGCAAGGGGAAACACATAATAAACGTACAATTAGGTTATAACAGCACAAAACTAGGCAATAGATTTTTCACATATGGGTCAGTGCCAAAAAGCTCCAATAGAAACAAGGACAGAGGTACTGAAAAATGCACAACACACAAAGGGAAAAAGAGACACATTCTGTGACACTTTAACCATCTTTGTTTTAGATTTTATAAGTTTTATGGCTGTAAGTGTTCTTAATTTGGTGAAATGGGATGATTTTGAATTTTCACATGAATTGTGTCGGACATTACTGTGATGACAGAAAAGTAGTAATAAAGTCACTAATATGGCAAAGAATGCACATTTCACCTGTAATCGAGTGTTAAAATCATTACTGTTAGCCAAAAGTTTCAATAATGTATAAAAGAGTGCACTTAATGCATAAAAAATGCTGCTCTTTTGTAGTCACGGTAACATCCGCCTCAAAAGGCAGAATTGAAGTTTTTACAGTGTTGTTAATGAGGACAGATTTTATCATGTACTACTGCTACTATCAAGACTTGATTTAAATTTACTAATTTTAGCTGTTAATTTGGATTTATAATTGCTGCTATAAAAATTAGATAACTTTATTTGTTTATTTTGTGTTGGACGTTACAGGATGACAAACATTGAAAAGTAATGTAATTCTCCATTTTTAAGCAAGTATTTAATGGTTAAATATACGGTTGACAATACAATGGACATAGTACTTCAGTTTGCATTGATAGCCAGGATAATTTGGATGGGACTGCAAAAATTAGATGACTTTATTTATTTATTTTGTGTTGGACGTTACAGGATGACAAACCATGAAAAGTAATGTAAATCCCCATTTTTAAGCAAATATTTACTTGTTAAATATACAGTGACAATACAATGGACATAGTACTTCAGTTAACATTGGCAGCCAAGATAATTTGAATTTAATTGCAGTAAAATCAAAGATAATGTCATCATGATTATAGAAACTCTAGTGATGGTGGCTATTCACAGTGCCAGATTTCTCATTTTTCATCCTGTGTTCATTGCTGGGACTGGGAAAATGCATTTTTATGAAACATGTTGCAAATAAACTTATCAGAGCAAGAATCAGACAAAAAATAGACCCAAAAAAATATTGGACATTACAAACTGATAGAGAAACGTGTCAGACATTACTATTAAATATAGTGTGATGACAAAAATTTCAATTTCTCTAGAGATTTGTTGTTGCATTCCTTCATGTTGAAAACACCACCATGTGCTCCCCATATGAGAAGGACTAATTACAAACTACAAAAGACCTGTTTAGATGGACTGGGAAAATGAAATGACTGTATCCTGGTAAAGTGGCTGGACGTTACGGTGTGACTACAAAATACATGATTTCTAAAACTTTCTTTGCGAAGCCTTTGCAGCTTAAAACTGACCAGCCAAAGGCAACAATTCCCATTATTTGAAGAATAACATGTTATTGGAACACATGGTTAACCTGCTATTACATTGAGGTATTTCACAGTAGGCTCTTATTTTTTCATTAAAAGCGTGACACCACAAGTAACGTCCAGCCACTTTTTTTTAAACTAGCAATTATCACTTACTAAGCCCATGCAGAAACTTTTTTTGTTCAGTATTGTCATCTTGATTTATCACTCTAAACAAAACATACCTGCCAGAATCCACAGATAAAGCAAAATACCCTTTTATTTTGGTTTTTCTGAGGTCTCATACAATGTGTCCATTTTGAAAATGTAAAAAATCAGTCATTTTCCGAAATCAAATTCAAATTTGAAGAAAACGAGAGCAACAACTGTGATCATCTTGCTCATGCAGGTTGTTGGATCAATTTTGAATAACCATGCACAAAGAAAACACAAATTGGAGCAAAAATGACTGAAATAACACGGTCACAAAAAGGCATATGTGAAAAAGAGAGCTTTTTGGCATTGACCCATATTTATTTTTATTTTTGGCCCCCGTAACCTGCCAAATTGGGACTGGTCCACCCTATTCATTTATGATGATACTTTGTTGTTTGACATCAGCCACATTTGTGGCAAACATCGAAAACATGTCCAACTTACTGAAACTTGCTCGTTTGGATTGTAATGATTGCTTGAACTGTACTTGAATTAATTTAAATGATATTCTTTGCCAGTTTAACTACAAGTCAGATGGTCATTTGTTCATTTCCTTCATGAAAAAGGTAAACCTGGTAGATCTTTTGGCAGTCCATAGCAGCATAGATTATTTACTTAAACTTAAATAAGGGATGGAGGTCGTAGAGGCCTAGTCTTATGGTGAACAAATTGGATGAGGTGGCATTGCTCACTAATTTGACCTTGCAAGTGAATTCTCCACCAAAGTTATGCATTTGTTTAGAATACATAGATTTAGATCACAGTTTCTTGCAGGGGAGACTAGGGAAGATTGAGTGTGCTTTTATGAAATGAGAGCTAGATAATTAGCCTGAGTCAAGGACAGTGCACATTATCAGGGTTCTGCTATACTGTGTAAGTTGCAACATTTGGCATTCTGAATTTTATGGTGGAATGTCAATGATCTCAGGCATAAACTGCTGAACTCTGAAACTTCATGATGTAACTGTGTCAATGGAAAGAGGAGAAGTCATTCAATAGTCTATGTAAAAATATCATACCATAGAACGCATATGAGTGTGCAGAAAATAGACCGCACTTTGTTAAGTTGGTACATTCAAAACTGCCGTCAGAAGTGAAATGAATGAACATTAATATATAATTAATTTAATGATAAAGCCATGCAAAATACCAGTTGCCAACCACTGTAAAACTTTCATGCATATATTATATATATATAATTTGAAATTCAAAGCACTATCGAAACCTCAAAGATCAAAGGTTATTTCAGCCTGTACTTTTCCTGCATCAATCATCGTTCATCTGCCACAAAAGATTCTGGTGGGAGTTTCACACTGATACTTTCTTTGCAATTTTTATTTTAGGGTTAGGTTTTTGGTAATAAATAAATCAAAATGTTGTACATCATCACATATAATTTCCACAGTGCTGATTAAGTTCATTTTAATCAAAATCATGTTCCTGGCATGAGAAACAGACAATTTTAACTATTATAATCAAGTTCAGGATGTCTGAATATGCAGGAAAAAAATGTTTAAAAAATTTATTTGTCATGCGGTTGCCATGGAAATGCCGCCATCATTTATTTTGAGTCTCCAAAGAGTGTCAACTTCAATTTAGAAAGGCTTTGCCAAATTTTACTGGATTTATTTGAAACTTCTCTCATGTCTTATTCAATCCAATTGAAAACTTTATAGCGCAGGGAATTTTGATATCTTTTACAGATCTTATGTTATGCATTTTTGAAAATGGTATGGAGCAGAATTCCATTATTTCCTATTTTCTATCACAAAAAAAAAAATTGAGAACATAAACAAATTTCCTTCCGTATGAATTTTTTTATTTATTCAAATATTCTCTTAGCGAAATTTTGTACCAATTGGTCAATAAATAAAAAACTAGTTCACAAATTACTGATCAAAAGTACAATTTTGAGAAAACTGCATTGGAAAATTGTTTTCAATAAAAATGTT
Source organism: Onchidella celtica (assembly GCA_963931925.1). Lineage (NCBI taxonomy): Eukaryota > Metazoa > Mollusca > Gastropoda > Systellommatophora > Onchidiidae > Onchidella > Onchidella celtica. The sequence continues at coordinate 1,327,726 of OZ007580.1, forward strand.
ATTGAAAAGTGTCACACACACCTCAAGACATCCCGCTTTGGTATGCTGGGCCTCAACAGTAATTTGCAAACTACCAAAGCTTAAGACAGATGTGTACAGAGGAGTGGGGGGACAGAAAGGGTGGGGGGGGGGGGGCACGAAATAGTATAAGTTAATAGGGTAGAACAGGGTATAGAACAGTCGGGAGTGGGGGATACACTGGGGAGGCCCGGAGGGGGCAGGCGGGCTTGTATCATATGGAGGTATGTAACAATATGTACTAAAAGGACTACTGTAGAACCTCTCGCCTTTTTACTAGCTTTTGAACCCGTTACAGCCCATCTCAACTATCCACAATAAAAACAGTGTAACATAATCGGCACTCGTCTTCTGTTACTGGTCTATACCTTCTTGAGATCTCTTGTCTGGCTTTTTGCAACTGCAGTGAACGCAAAGTGACTTTCTGCTTGGTTGGGCATCTTTCACAAACGGTAACAAATTCCATGTCGTAGAGCAATGTTATAAAAACAAAAACTTGAAACAAAAGCATTGTCCAGTCAGCTGACACTGTATTCTTTAGGCTGTTAAAATGTAGGTCACGAGCTAAATTTGTTAAATATGGTAGATATGACCCTCGCCCCAGCCAATGAGAAGGCTCGATTTATTGCTCCGTTTACAGTTGACCATTCAGTGAAATTGAAGCGAGGTGAAGGTTGGGGGGCGATCACGCACCCTACTGTGTTTTACTATGTCAGTATTTTTTTGTATTTGTATGCTTGTATAGAAGGGAATGGGACGTGTCAGGCCTGTTACCTTGACCTAGACATGATGGCAACATATAAATAAAGGTTTCGATACCAAATATTCACTAAAACTTGTGGTTTCGGTGGCGACACTGAGATGTTATTTAGGACTAATTTTGGGGCCCAGTGGCATGATTCTTATGCCTTTTTCTTGACCTCCACCTCACTAAAAGGCATATTTCAGGGTTATCAACATTCAAAATTGGCATATGGTTAGTAAAATAGTGTTCTTAAATGGATAAACTAACCGAAAAGTACAAAATCTTGATATCAATATTTGGAAGCCCAGTTTCGATTTCAGGACCCCCCCCCCCCTCCCCCCCTTCAAAGGCTTCCCCATCTCAAGAAATTGAGAAAGCAATGTTGTGGGTAACTAAACTACAAAAGGGACTTAGGTATCCTGTACAAATTATAATACTGAAATAATATTGCATGTTTGGTGTACAACTGGAAGTGTCGCATCAAATGTTCCTGGCACCAACAAAGCTTTAAACATCTAGAACTTTCCAAATTTTGTGCAGACCATCCAAGTTGGGGCAGAATTTTGTTCCTGTTCAGGAGTTGCATGTCAGTTACGGGTGTTCATTCAGCTTTTAATTGAAGTCTGTCCTGAGAAATACATCTGCTCTTGTTTAACATGAAAAAGGTCCTTAATGAGAGAAAGCCGTGTGTTATTTTTACTTTCAGTGTAGTTTTCTTGTAGTATTAACATTTTTTGCGTAGTTGTCTTGTTGTTTGTTGTCATGTTAACCCTGGGCCTTGGCAAATTACAGCATTTTTGTTTGTTCTTTTAAATTTATACATTCTGATTTTGTACCAAGTTGTGTCTATGTCATGTTGGGAGTTTTTTTTTTTTTTTTTAGGAGTTGTTTCTCAGGTGTTGTTCGTAGATGCTGAGCTTTTGTCGACATAGGGAAGGTAGGATTTTCCTGAGGTATAAATACGATGTGTCCAAGAGACTATGCAAACAATGAATATGCATGTGTTTTCCACCTGTGGCAAACCACGGCTGTGCTTGTTTCTTGTGGCCATTTGAGCAGATCTGTAACGAGGAAGTTTCTGATCATCCTGTCATTAAATTTGCTGGCTGTCTCCGGGAGTTGGTTTTTCTGCCTATCAGAGAGACTGCGCCTATGATAACATCCTTCCTTACTACAAGTTTTGTGCATGAACGACCAATTTTAAATGTTTTTAAAACCGCTGCAAAGGATAATCTGCCCCGCATTAAATAGGAGATAATCATCATTTTTGCTGTTGAAAAATAAATTCTTGTATTATCTCCCTTAGCCGGTTTTCTGTCCATCCTGGTGATTGTACAGTATTTATAATAAACATTGGAGTTAAGCGTTCAGTCTTTCCAGAGATTTATATATCATTAGGGGATTTTGTGCAAGTCATTGTTTATGATCTCTGCATAGATGGATTTGAAACAAGAAAAGCTTGTTTAATTGGACAACAAAGCCATAAGAGACGAAATCTCTTATTGTCCTATAAACATTTCAGATAATTGAGTGGAGCGTCCAGTTTGTCCATTTGACTTTTGAGGAGTTGTCTGTGACTTTACAGAGAGAAAAACAAAAACAAAACTGCTTTACGAATATTTGTGATACGATATTCATTAACACACGGCAGCCTTTTGCAAGAGTTCTTGCATTTCCTAAACTTCTGAGGTCTATCAGCATTTGACACAACTGTGCTTAATTCAGGATAGGGGACGTCCATAAAATAGGTGCATCCAGAAGAGTTTTTTTTTGGTAGGGGGGGGGGAGTGGGTTGGCCCCAGCATGTGAAAGCTTAGACATACTCGAAGGGTGGTGGTAACTACAGAATCTGGTAAGTCTTGGAGTTGTTGCAGTTTCTTGAAATAAATCTACTTGGTCCCTCATTCACTTCAGTCCAGCACCTTGAAGTTTCATCTTGTCCCGTGACCTTCCACATTTAAAAGGCGAATTTTAAATGCACCACAAAACTTGTAAGACAAACTTGGCCAACAGTTACGTATACGGAACACCGGATAACCTTAGACAAGGATGATAACCAATACCTCGTGGTGAGACAAACGCAGTCTCCAATCTCCGGCACCATTCATGCGGCAGATCATGAGCTCGGATTCCACAAACCATCGTCATGGGAGGTCACACTGCTTATCCGTCGTTGGTCGAAAGTTTCTTTCAGCATGTTCTAGAGTGGCTAACTCTATCAGTGTTTATGTTACCAAGTTGTTTGTGAAAACAGGAATTTGGTCCGCTCCCCCCCCCCCCCCCCCCCACACCCACCCATTATTTGGGTGCGCCTGTGTCAGTTTCAAAGCATTATTCTTAACCAACATCCCCAGGTAGGAACATACAGCAGTTAGAATGGTGAAAATAAACCCCATGATGCACTTTGATCTTTAAAACGTCAAATGGCACTTTGCAATTTGCATAGACTGTTAGACTTTTTCATGAGAAACTGAACATATTATTGAATTCCTTCCAATTTTGTATAATCCTACAGGATACTTGTTGAAAATAACAACTTTTTACTCCATTACTGTGACAGAAAAGCGTAGGTAGGCTTTCCAGGACCTCTTCTCCTTCACCTACACTGTTCTTAAGCACGGGATACGCCCTCACAGCACCCCTGTTTTCAGACGTAGTACTTTATGGAAAAGCCCTTTCCGTCTTTCCCTGTCATCGTTCAGCTGTCAGATCATTAAACATCTCCCGCAGATCGTCGACATCTACCGCGGTATCATTGCCTCTGATCCAAGTTTCTGTGCCGTTTCCCATCTGTCAGACCCACTAGGTAGGTCTGCAGATTCCTGTGTTTGTAAATAGTTGACACTTGGAGAGAGGAAGATTTAGAATCATCGTAAGTGCTCTCTGGTTCCTGCTGAACATTTAGTTATCTTTGTTTTTTGAAAATGTGTAGTTGTGTCGTGTCTTTTCCAGGACTAAAAATATGGGGTGGGGGGGGGGGGGGTCTGGGGCTGCCGAGCCATTTGATACTGCACCATATACGTGTTTGATCTGAACCTGGCATGTCAAATTGCCTTCTCTTGTCTCTCGCTCTACCACGCCTTTTACTTATTCATCCATTCGCCTATCCATCCATCCACCTCTCTGTCTGTCTTTCTGTCCCCTCATTTTCAACAGGCCCTTTAGTTGCACGCATAATTATGTACATGTATTTGAGAGGATCAGTTTTGAGGCCAGTAAAAATGTTTGTTACCGAGGCATCTCTGGGAATACGGGTTGTCCGGCAATAAAGCAGTCATCAAACTACAATGTTACATTCAATATCCAACAGTTACGAAAGGCCGCAAGCTGTTTATCATCTACAGCAGTCTCAGTGTTCACTGACCTTTATCCATTTATTCTCTCTTCCCAATATTTGCACCCAGTTACTCCTCACGCTTGTGTTTCTGTTTTAATATGTAATTTCCCGTACAGTTTTTGTTACGTCATCAGGCACCATTCGGTCATTTCCTTGTTGACCCCAACATTTTATTGACACAGATAATTTATCTGTTGACTGACGGTCGCTTCGGGTCAAATGTCAGCTTAATCATCTGTTAAGGGAAAACAAGGTTTGTTGATGACATTTGGAACAAGCATCAGTCACTATTGACATTTGGCGTCAAGTACCTGACTCAGTTACCCTGGCCGTGATTTTTTTTTTAACTACAACATCAGCAGAATGGGACTTTGCCCTTTCTATCAATTTCTCATAGCTGAAACTCCAATGAGGATTTCCCACGAGGTTTTCCTCGCTGTCACACGTTTGAGTTTGTTTCCTGGGAGAGCTGCCTGTGTAAACCACTGCCATCCATTGCCATTGTTTCCATGATCATTGGCAGATTGGAGTGTCAGGCAACTGTGAGTGTAGTTTCCATTTGCAATCACAACCCCAAAGATTGCAGGAGAACATCCCAGTCGTGTGAACTTGGTTGGTCCTGGTCCCCATAGAATGTAAGAAAGTGAAAGGCCTAAATACGTGAACTTGTTTGACGCGAGATCTATTTCTCTGGAGGTCTCCGGTAGTTTCTCACTCCCAAATGTTTCAGTCATTAGTTATGACCATTTGCCAAAAAAATCCGACGTGAACTAAATTGGCTGCCTCGATTTTGTTGACTCATGAGTGAGTTCTCCGAAAATCGGCCTGCTTCCAACGAAAGATGAAGAAATAGTCCTCCCAGGGAAGTTACTTTCTCGCTAATGCCTTACCTGTTGTATTTTGCTTGTTTCCAAAAACTTCTTTAGTATCGTATTTCATGTACTTTTTTGTTGTTGTTGTCATGTTTGGTTGTCCCATCATCTCATCCTTCATGGCGCATGTTTGTCAACATCCATAGGGAAACTCTGCTTAACACATCCGCATCTCAGACCGACTTAATCGATCACAATATCCATAGATTGTATCAGCTACACTGTGAAAGAAAGAAGAATCCCTTGGACTTCAGAGAACAAAACTAATGCACATTGTTGTAATCCCATGGATTTGCCAGATCCCACAGGTCATGGATTTGCCAGGTCCCACAGGTCATGGATTTGCCAGGTCCCACAGGTCATGGATTTGCCAGATCCCACAGGTCATGGATTTGCCAGGTCCCACAGGTCATGGATTTGCCAGGTCCCACAGGTCATGGATTTGCCAGGTCCCACAGGTCATGGATTTGCCAGGTCCCACAGGTCATGGATTTGCCAGGTCCCACAGGTCATGGATTTGCCAGGTCCCACAGGTCATGGATTTGCCAGGTCCCACAGGTCATGGATTTGCCAGGTCCCACAGGTCATGGATTTGCCAGATCCCACAGGTCATGGATTTGCCAGATCCCACAGGTCATGGATTTGCCAGGTCCCACAGGTCATGGATTTGCCAGGTCCCACAGGTCATGGATTTGCCAGGTCCCACAGGTCATGGATTTGCCAGGTCCCACAGGTCATGGATTTGCCAGGTCCCACAGGTCATGGATTTGCCAGGTCCCACAGGTCATGGATTTGCCAGGTCCCACAGGTCATGGATTTGCCAGGTCCCACAGGTCATGGATTTGCCAGGTCCCACAGGTCATGGATTTGCCAGGTCCCACAGGTCATGGATTTGCCAGGTCCCACAGGTCATGGATTTGCCAGGTCCCACAGGTCATGGATTTGCCAGGTCCCACAGGTCATGGATTTGCCAGGTCCCACAGGTCATGGATTTGCCAGGTCCCACAGGTCATGGATTTGCCAGGTCCCACAGGTCATGGATTTGCCAGGTCCCACAGGTCATGGATTTGCCAGGTCCCACAGGTCATGGATTTGCCAGGTCCCACAGGTCATGGATTTGCCAGGTCCCACAGGTCATGGATTTGCCAGGTCCCACAGGTCATGGATTTGCCAGGTCCCACAGGTCATGGATTTGCCAGGTCCCACAGGTCATGGATTTGCCAGGTCCCACAGGTCATGGATTTGCCAGGTCCCACAGGTCATGGATTTGCCAGGTCCCACAGGTCATGGATTTGCCAGGTCCCACAGGTCATGGATTTGCCAGGTCCCACAGGTCATGGATTTGCCAGGTCCCACAGGTCATGGATTTGCCAGGTCCCACAGGTCATGGATTTGCCAGGTCCCACAGGTCATGGATTTGCCAGGTCCCACAGGTCATGGATTTCAAAAAAAAAAGGGGGGCTTAAGAAAGAAAAAAGATGTAGTGGAGGTTTGGTATTCCATTCAATTTGCATTTTGAGAGATGTACAGGAAATCTTGCTTTTTAATACCTGGATCATTTGAGTGTCAACTTTGAAAGGACTCTTCCTTTAATTTCGAACGCATAGTCAAATTCCCGAACAGTGCCAACAGAGTATGGTCAGGGCCAGTGTGGGTGGAATATTACAGTATACATATTATGTTCCCCTCAATTATATATCCATATTCTACGTGTAATTCATATGGAATGAACAATCATATTCCATGGCAGTTAATGGCCAACAGTAGAACAGTGTTGTACTATACTCAACATGGTAATACAAAGACTGGTCCCTGTGACTGGAAGATTGTACTGTATGTGACTCTCTCTCCACACATCAATTAACCTTTGTGACATAATCTGTCATCTAATCAGCTCTTGTTGAGGCCGCCACTCTGGCCACAGTACTTCCAAGCTGTTTACGGTAATTAAGGCGAAAAATTGGGTTCCACGCATTCCCATTCATTGACGCGGTTTCCTTGCTAGCTGATGGGGTGAACCTTCTAATGACAACCACTTTCGTAGTGACCTTTTCCGTCCCAGGCAAAGAGCAAGGCATGTCGAACACAATTGTTGTGGTGTGTGGCTGGGATGAATGACTCGGTGCCGCATGTGTGTCCAAAATATACAGCACCGAAGGAAAAAGGAATGAAAAGCAATCGGGCGCTATCAGGCCACAAGATTATCCATACTTGAAATGTGGAAATTCAGACATCGTGGAAGAAGTTGTCATTTTCATAGTCACCTCTCACCTAGAGATCTGCTGGGCCTAGTGTTGGCTTTGATGTCCTGACACGTAAAACACACTACACAGGACATGAAACAAGTCTGAAATTTCGAATCAAAGTCTTCTTTGTCAAGGCGGAGCAGGAAAAGCTAACCAGTGTTTGTGTGTGTATGGGAAAAGGGCTGACGGATGACGCATTTCCTTACTGAATAATCATTGTGATTCTGGCCATTTGCAAGTGTGTTTGGGATCTTGACATGCTCCGGCATGAGCATCTTGGCATCGCAGACACAGACAAACATGCTTTGAAAGAATTCCGTGCTTACTTGAAGGGGTGGGGCGGAAATACTGAACAAATTAATCAAGGCGATATTTTGTATGGTGTTGACGTAGTAACAGATGGCATATTGTGTACTGGTTAGGATTGGGAACTTGGCGGAGAGGGGCGTGAATGAGGCTAGAAGCCAGGCTGACTTAGAACAGCAGGAAATCCACCAACTGTGGCTGCAACAACAACCAAGTGGACAGATAGTTTCGGTTTCTCTCCACTCGAGCAGTTGTGTACTTCAAAGCTAGTCTGATGAAGAGAGAGGCTGTCCGCTCATGTGCGAGCTTGTGGTGAAACTAAACTATATGTTTCTTCAAGGTGATTGGATGTGTTTATCATCATGTTCATAGATTGATTCGAGTTAATACTTCAAAGTCAGACTGGTGTGGAGGAAAGCTATCTGTTATTGTGTCGGTCGATGGGGAATATCAAACATTCACTACAAAGTGACCCGATGCTTTCATCATTTTATGTTCAGAGATGGACTGGTTCGAGGAACTAAGGTTAATTCTGGGTTGGTCAGCACTGGTCTTGTGAAATGTCTGTGTTCACCGTCCGTGTACTTTAGGGTCTAGTTCGGCCTTCGTGAAGCTGCAATTTTTCCTTACATCCGTACGGAACCAGAATTGGATTTAGTTATGTCCACGCCCGTCAGATTATTAAGGAATAGAGAGAACTGGGGCTTACCTGGGCCATTGTGAGTTCTGCAGGGGGGGGGGGTAATATGTAAGCTGAGTGTAGTGTCTTCTGTAGAGTAAATCCTCGTGTTCTGCAGGCTAGAGTATAGGATCTTCCATCGCATTCTTGTTTAGGGTGGGGGCCGGGGTGTGTGTGCCCCAAAGGTATGAAAAGCCTGGGGGATGGGGGTGGGAAGGGCTCAGGGGAGAGTACAGACGTCAAGTGTGCTAATCAATTACATGTATTCAGTTTGGTTTTATTGGGGGGGGGGGGGTTATCATGTTTCCCCAGCCCGAGCATGCTTAGTGTGTGGGTGGCTTCTAAATTGGCCGGGGGGGGGGGGGCACAGAAATGAGCAGCATCCTGAGGAAACAACAATTGTGGTCCAGAATGTTACAATTGTGCCAAGTGTTTCATTAGCGCCGCCGTCAAAACTTCATTTGCCTTGGTTTTTAATTGTGCTTTCATCGGTGGGTCAGGTCAAGTGGTCGCTGTGGTTTCTGTGTGTACGTTTTGAAGACGTGTCCCAGTGTGAGTGTGCTGGAGGGATGAGGGGATGTTGCTTGGGGGGGGGGGGGGTGTTGCTGGGTCTGCTCTTAGTAGGTTGGAATTTCAGAAGTCATTTCAATTATTTTATGGGGGGGGGGGGGGAGGAAGGAGTAATGCCCATACAAAAAACATGATCGCTCCCATATTGCTTTTTTTTTTTGTCAGTAAGAAAGTTGTGGTTGATATTGTCACTGACAGAGATAATGATTGTAGATACCCACACCAGTTGAACAAGTTGTGCATCTCCTATCAAAGAATGCGGAGATGCGGCAAAGGCGTAAGCGCACATTAAATTTTATTATTTCCTGTGTTTGATTCTTCACTATCTTGAGCTTGAAAACAGGAATGTGATACCACAGTATAGACCGTGATTAATGTTCTTAAAATAGATTGAATCAGTTCATTGTAAGAAAACGCAATTGTGTCATGATGTGGCGTGGGAAAGTGATACTCTTCTGCATTGGAGTGCACGCCACCGATACATCGTATGAATGGACGGACTTCTGTTTTGTGTAGTGTGATATGTTGGACAAGGACAGTGTAGTGTGTAGTGCTATTTGGTGTGTTTCTGTTTGATGTGCCCCAAAATATTAGAGGAAGAGATCAAGTTTCATCTGGAATTTTGAGTATGATTTGTAGGAATAGGACAATGTGAGAAGTGTTGTAGTTTGTGTGTTTCTGTGTGTCTGCCATTTTAGAAATGCCAGTGGTGTTAGATCATTTATAAATGTTTATGGTGGAATGTCAACCGTTTGGGAATTGTTCCCTACAAAACGAGAATGAACAGATCGGTGTTGATCTACAAAAGCTAGACTAGTGGCGATCACCTCCAGTGAATCAGCATTAATCTAGGTTTCTATTACATGAAGAGATTGCTGTGCTTAATTAGATCTTGCTTGATTATTTTAATTACTGTGGCTTCAAACCCCCCCCCCCCCCTTTCCAACATGTTCATGGTATATTTTATTTACTTTTCTTGTTTTTTTGTATTTTGAGGTGATTTTCAAAACTTGAAGCATATCTTGGCAACATCGCAGTTTTAAAATGTTGCAAGTCCAGGTGATTCGATTGGATTGTAAAGCTATATATATACGATACAGAAGACTTAAATTCAGGATTTTGAAATGTGCGACAACATTGTACTTTTTGTGAAGATGTGTAAATTAGATCCAGCCGAACTATATACAGCCCAGTTTGTCAGACAAACCATCTGTCCACCTATCCGTCCGTCTAACCATCCATCCATCTGTTCACCCACCCATCCATCTCTCCATCCATCCATTCATCCACCCATCCATGCACCATCCGTCCACCGATCCATCCACCCATCCATCTATAGGTTCGTCTGTCTGCCTGCCTGCCTGTCTGTCTGTCTTTGCCATTGTGGTCGATGCCTGCGTGTATGTTATATCCAACAATCCTCCATTGTACTTATTGAAGTGGCATGCTGCTCACTAAGCACGTGACATAGGTCAGCACATGTGTGCACATTCTACTCTACAGTCGCAGTACATTGTTATCTGTTGCCAGCCATCTGTGTGACATGTTTAACACGCTCTCAACAACGGTCCAGGGCAGTTTGTTCTGCACGCGTTTAAATTCACGTAATGTGTTAGCTGGGGAATTCTGATGTTGGCATTGGCGCAATACACATGTTATAACGCTACTGAAACCATGTATGGCTTTAATCTACTACACTGTAGTTGGCCCACTGTCTCGGGGAATACACTAGTGTGATTATTTGAAGTTGCGTTTCCAATTTGTGAATTGAGGTGCAGTTCGAAATTTCTTGTCATACTTTTAAATTCTGCTCAAGAAAATGCGTCTTCTTTTTTTTCCGGCTCAAAATGTGGGAGCACTTGAATCATCTGTTCAACTCAGTTGTGGCTCAAAATCAACGAAAGTATTAAAAATACAGCGAATTTCAAGACCTTTTAAAATATGCCCTGTGCATAATATGATCTTTTGTAGAATTTCAGGCTCATCAATTAGATAACCTTTCATAGTAACATTGGAAACCTTATTCCTTTTATAATATGAAGTGTATTGGGGGGGGGGGGGACACTGAGCTGATATCAGTACCTTGTATTACAGCTCGAGTACTGTTATAACCTGTGTATCTTTCCTTATAAAGACACGGTTTCAGAGAGAGAAACTGAAAGAACTGTTTCAAGTGTCCAAATGAAACCGCTTTCTTACATTTCAAAAAGGTGGAAAAATGGTATGAGCCTGACATCATGTAAAGTGTGATGTTACTTGGATTGCAATCTGGGAGATTTATCAGCCAATTGAACATGTCTGAAGTTTTTTTTTTTTTTGGTACATTGTTTTATGACGTCATACAGAGTCAGGTTGTGATTGCCACATGGGATATTTTTGTTATGGAATATTTCATCTTTCTAGTTCCAATCCATTACAAGTATTGAATGATTCATCAGTGGAATTCTAGTGTACACTCAGCTTTTCATATCTTCCTCCCAGCCAATATGTATAATTATAAATCCTCTCAAATTTTGACTGTTCTGTCTTTCTTTTTCTTGCTTTTTAAAAATCCTGTTAGCACTTTTATTGAGCACAAAAGATGATGACGTCATGTCAGATTAAAAAAAAAAATGGAACTGGACTGGGGGAAGTTCAGGCAAGCACAGTGAATTTGTAGTGAAGACTGAAAGAGAGAGAGAGAGAGAAAGTAAAAGCCTAGGCCAGGTTTATGTGCTGTAGTTTGTGTCAGTACCGCAGCGGCAGCTTCAGCTCAGTGACAACTCTTGGCAAAATAAATGGTTTCCCATCACAGCCCCAGCTGAACTTTGTGGCTTGACCAAATTTGTGTGAAAGTTGTCGGTAAATAAAGCTAGTGTAGATCTAATTACAGTACTTAACGGTTGTTTCAAGACGTTGCCCAGAGATGTCACAACAATGTTCATGCCATTCGACCAACATACATAACGATGTATTGGAAATTGCCGTCTTTCCCTATCGCCAACCAGCTGGGTTTTTTTTTTTTTTTAATACGGTAAAATTCATTAGATTACATTTGATCGTTTTTCATGAAAGTAGTTCTGTCTTCTTCCCCCCCCCCCCACACCCCCACCCCCTAGACATTTCTGGTTTTATCGTATATTTCTCTACTCGCGCGCGCGATCTCATCACCCCTACCACCCCACACCCCGGCTCCCAAACCCCGCCCCTTCCATCCGTGGGGCTGTGTGCATTCTGTATGTGTGCCTGATACGTTCTTCATACGTCATCGTGCCCACCTGTTTCTGCACCAAAAAGCCACACATTCATTTCCGCCCGTCTTCTCATTTTGTCTTGTTTTACAGATTTGTGTTAAAATCGTCCACTTTCTGGTCTTTAGATTGTAGCCTGGACTGCCAGATGTTTCACTCTAGTCATGTAGACCATTTCTCACCTAGTCATTTTTATCTTTCTTTTGTTTTTGTCTTTCTATTTCATCTGCCACTGAGTTGCTAGAGCCGAATGTCGGTCAAAAAAACTGGTACCTGTCGCTAAAAATAGCAAAACGCCGATGCGTTTCCCGAGCTAAAAGCGGGTGGGATGAGCGGCAGGTATGGTATAGTCTAGCCTGTCTTTAAAACCCTTTTCTGTATATGAATTGCTTGTAGCTAAATTACGGTAAGACCCCGTGCTTGGCTCAGCGTTAAGTCGGAAGTTAAAAATTGTAAAGTTGTAAGACTAGTGAGGTGTGCCAGGTTAGGGAGAGGGAGATTGTTGACTCATCCAGAATGGGGTGATTGGTTTTTTTTTTCTTCTCTCTTTTCCTGCGTTTCCATCAGTTGAGGTTCTTTCGTTCTTCCCTTCCTTCTTTCTCTTATCGTTTCTCTTATATTCGTTTTGTATGTATGTATGTATGTATGTATGTATGTATGTATGTATGTATGTGTGTGTGTGTGTGTGTGTGTGTGTGTGTGTGTGTGTTGGCTCTTTCCCCCACCCGACATATAGATTATATTATGCACAAGTTCATGTTTACCTTAACACTTTGATGCCCTGTAACAAAATTGTACACAGATACACACACCCCAACACAGCAACAAACAAACGATTGATGGTTTATTCAACAAGTGTTATTTTTGTCGTTAGATGTATTAACTCCAGAAGAATGGAATCGATAGCTCAAGACTAATACGTGTAGATCTAGGTGTTTGCTCACTGATCGTGTTTCTGTGGCCTTACATTGCAGTCTTGTGGTCGCTTTTGCTTGCACACATGGACCCACGTGCACACACACACACACACGCAGGCACGCGCGCACACACACACGCACAAAATAATAAGCACTCACAGTCCAGACAGGAACAAACAAGGAAAGGGGGGGGGGCGGGGACGGCCATGAAGAAATCTCTCACAAACTAGAGATCTAAACTGATGTGTGTCTGTTCTCTGTTGACTACGTTTGTCTAGGCTCCATACCTACCTTTTGTTACAGGAAGCTCTAGTCTATTTCATTGCTATTTGTCTTTGTTGTTACGTGTAAGGTATTAGGTAAGCCAACTAGTAAGGTGCATACAAAGCTTTGGGAATACATAAACATCACTAGAGGAAAGCTGATCTTATTAATAAACTATAGAGAGCCGCCAAACTCCCCCCGCATCACGTGTAAGACAACTAGAATAGTTACAGAAGAGTTTCACGCCTTTACACCAGCCTCTATAGTACTCGCTTCCAGAGCCTTTGAAAAAGGTTTTCCACGTTTACAAATGTTTACCGTTACCTGTTCAGAAGCTGCGGTGATGGACGCCGAGAGACTTTGCCCTCATTCCCCGATCGGCGCTTCCCGTGTGTACGTACAGTCGGTCTATCCCTTTCATGTTTCCAGTGGCAGCGCGGAGAGATAGAGAGAGGAGGTAAATTCTCCACCCGAGAGCCAGGAATTTCACCCCCTACGAGTTGTGGCTTTTCTTATGTGAAGAAGATGATTATGATGATGTGGATAAGAGGATGAGGATAATTCAAAGAATTGATGTATTTATTTGTTCCTGGAGTTTTCATGTACATGTAGTTGTTAGTGCTATCAGTTGTTCAATTCATGCAAGTTCACTTTGATTGGTGATACGTGGTTTAAGGTAGACTTTTCTGTGATTTTTGGATGGAGTGAGCAGTGTATTCTTGATGCTTACATGTTCCTAAACTGGTGAGGAGCACTTTACTCTGGCCTAATGAATGTTCCTGAATCACCAGTTGAATGGACACAGTAACTGTTTGGACCACAATTTTTTGTAAGTTTTGAGTCTTGTGCCCAGGGAGGTGGTTGAATTTCTAAGAGATTCGGGCCATTTCTTGGGATATCCGTGTGCCGGCGGTCTTTGTTGATATGAAGTGAGTAAGACATTGTTTATAATCGTTATCGGATGTGAACCTGGCATGTTATGCCAGGCACTTTCTAGATCGGTGGTCTGTGTCACGGCCATCAAGTGCCAGCATCTCTGTCGGCAAGCTGCAGAATGTCAGTGAGAGCTAGGTGCCCGTCAGAAGTAAATGATACAAATCACGCATGTGACACATGAATCTTTGGTAATTTAGAGGAGGCTGTGACAGCTTCATCACCTTCTGCAGTCTGTTTCATTTTTATTGGATTTCATCGTTGCAGACATGACTGCGTGTTGTTATATAATGTGATAGGCAGTAATAGATAAAATAATGATCTGGTGCCCTGGACCCTGCTTTTTGAAATACATGTAATGGCATTTCTGTCTGCTGCTCTTTCTCATGGCCTTAATTGGAAATAATTTTTTTAACCCCGTCAGTGGTAAAAATAGAAATGTAATGGATTTCTTACGCATACTTATATATTTCATACTGCATGTATTATTATACCATAGGCAGTTTTTCCTCACCTGAGCGGATCCATATAGGAGAGAGCTTTGTCAAATTCCAGTCCAAATACTTGCATTTCATGAGCTAACATTACATGTAGAAGCTGAAGTTCTGCATTAATTCATTACTGTCTTCTTGCAGTACTTGGATAGCTGCAATCATTGAGGGCAACAGTTTAATAATTTCGGGTGGGTCTTGGAGTATTCTCCGGTTGATGTCAGGCCCATAGGATACAAGAGCTTTTGTCTGGTCAAAACACTTTGTAGGTTTTTGGATGTTGAAATGAGTGAGAAGAAAATTGGCATCTCTCTCTCTCTCTCTCTCTCTCTCTCTCTCTCTCTCTCTCTCTCTCTCTCTCTCTCTCTCTCTCTCTCTCTCTCTCTCTCTCTCTCTCTCTCTCTCTCTCTCTCTCTCTCTCTCTCTCTCTCTCTCTCTCTCTCTCTCTCTCTCTCTCTCTCTCTGTGTGTGTGTGCTTTTTTTTTTTTTTGACCTGCTTGAAGAACTTGAAAGGATACAAAACTTTTACATATTCAAATGCATGAAACCAGCGCTAATCATGGGACAGAAAATAGACGGTTTTGTACAGAGATAACTTACCTCATCTTTCCTGCAGGCATTGGGTGTCAGGTCACTTCCGTTAACATTTTGATTGGAGCCATGGATTGAAGAATGGCACTGAGACAGGAATTTAAAACATCCAGTTTGGCTCGGGGCCATTTTTGAGCATCCTTGCTGGCACAAACACACTTGTTTTCTTGTTTTCTTTAAGAACCAAAATTCTTTTGAGCCATCTGTAGCACCGTTAGAAGAAGGCCAATGTGGCATTGTGTACGATCTTATCTAAGAGTAGAAGAGAACAATTTTATGGAATTACAACTTTCGTTTCTCGCAGTTTTAAAGCTTGAATTACTGAAAGTTTCCCCAGACTGGGTCATTGCCGGCATCTTCGTGAAAAACAAAACCAACAAACAAAAACAACAGCAATATGACTCTTCCCTGGCGTGAGACCAGGCACTGGAGTAGATCATACAATATGACTCTTCCCTGGCGTGAGACAAGGCACTGGAGTAGATCATACAATATGACTCTTCCCTGGCGTGAGACAAGGCACTGGAGTAGATCATACAATATGACTCTTCCCTGGCGTGAGACAAGGCACTGGAGTAGATCATACAATATGACTCTTCCCTGGCGTGAGACCAGGCACTGGAGTAGATCATACAATATGACTCTTCCCTGGCGTGAGACAAGGCACTGGAGTAGATCATACAATATGACTCTTCCCTGGCGTGAGACAAGGCACTGGAGTAGATCATACAATATGACTCTTCCCTGGCGTGAGACCAGGCACTGGAGTAGATCATACAATATGACTCTTCCCTGGCGTGAGACAAGGCACTGGAGTAGATCATACAATATGACTCTTCCCTGGCGTGAGACAAGGCACTGGAGTAGATCATACAATATGACTCTTCCCTGGCGTGAGACAAGGCACTGGAGTAGATCATACAATTTTTAAAAAAGTGACATCTTGGTTTTAATCAAGCCACTGTCTTTCTCAATCGCGTCCATCAATACAATGTATGCGCTCGATTTGGGCCATTGTATTTTTTTATTTTTTATTTATTAATCCTTGCTGGATTCTGCAGCTGTTAGTCACTGGATCAAAGGGTTGTTTACTGAACTGGTTAGCTATCACTTTAGCAAAGAGAACACAGCTTGTCCAAGATCTGCATTCAGTTTGGAAAAGAGGTAGCAAAACATGGATTGTCTAGACTGGCCACACACGCTGATCTAATAGTAATAGCTGCTGTGCCACTTGAGCCAAACTTAATAATAAGCACATGGAGGGACATGTATAAAGAGGGAGAGAGACGTAGCACGCGCGGCCTTTGTGTGTATGTGTGTATAAAATCTGTGTACATGTTCAGCCCATACTCAGGCAGTTTGTTTATTTATAGTACAAATGTAAACATCTCCGGTGGCATGAAAAAAAAAAAGGTCTAGATATAAGAAAAGTTGAGCATGTGGCAGTGGTTTTCAAGTGGCCATTACACTCCCGTGTTGGCATCTTTAATCTGATTACTGCTATCTTTTGAGACGCGATGGTGTATTGCGTACACAGCATGTGAGTGGATCGTTCATTGGCTAGGCATGGACTTTGTCGGTAAACTTGCACTTTTGAGCACTTGAAAATTAAAACATACAGATTTGGCCTAATTAACAATTTGTTGCTATTCAGAGACTGGGATATGTCCAATCCTACCTGCTTCCGACTGTTGAAATTAGAAGTAAAACAGGTGAAAATTGTGTGAATGTTGTTACGAAGCCAAATACAGAAAATACTGAGATTTGTTTGCTGTCCAGCAATGCGATGGTGAAACTCGCAAACCGTGTAAGTCCAAAAGTAGGTCAACTCTGATTTCTTGCTAAATGGCACCACATGACAATTGTGCACCATCTACATCAATATTCTGTGATAAAACACCAATAGAAACCTTTGTTTTAGTCATGTGTTTACTTGAGTGGTTCTCAGACTGCATTTGAACAGCAAAATAGTTTTTTGCCATTTTCTCAAAACAATGGAATTTAGAGTTACATGGTTTGCGAGTTTCACCGTCGAATGGCTTATTATGTAAAATACCACGCCCCCCCCCCCCCCCCCCCGAACAACAACCAAATCGTGTTAGCCTAACGACGTTGGTAACCGTAGCAAATAGTTTACTTTTCTCTTTTAAAAAAACAACAAAAAATGAATTTTGCTCCTAGTGGACTTTTTAGTTTGGACCCCACAGTTGCAACGCGGGCAGATTGGGTTTTTAAAAAATTTTTATTTTGTAAAGATAAGTGAAAATTGCTATCGATCTCTACCAGAAAAAATCGAAGATTCGAATATCCGTTTGATTTGTCATGAGCCAGTGAACTGAAGGGAGCAAGTCGTGGGGACATGAATGTCTGAATTAGGCAAGTAACTCGCTGAGCCAAGCCTGGTTTGTGTCAGTGTCAGTTTGGCGCAGTTGAATTTCCATTGAATCATCTAGTGGACACATTTGCTTCAGTCAACCACTGGACACATTTGCTTCAGTCAACCACTGGACACATTTGCTTCAGTCAACCACTGGACACATAATTTTGCTTCAGTCAACCACTGGACACATTGCTTCAGTCAACCACTGGACAGATAATTTTGCTTCAGTCAACCAGTGGACACATAATTTTGCTTCAGTCAACCACTGGACACATAATTTTGGCTTCAGTCCCACAAGTGGGCGACACCCCCCATACCTCCACAGTCCACAAAACAAGTGGGCTATTTCTGGTGTTTCTAGGATAGAGCGAGGCTCTGTTGTTAGGGGACGTAGTGTTGTACATAGAAAGCTATAGCTGAACTATTTGGCTTTGTAATTAGACTACCCCCCCCCCCCCCCAATAGTATCCTTCTAGGATTGTCAAAACGCGATGAAAATGTTGCGAGGGAAGATGTGGAAATCTAAATAAGGTCTATCTTGTTTAGGATGTGAATCCACGGAGCAAAGTTTTATGAGACGTCTGCAGGGAGCTGGGATGAATGGCTGGGTAATCCTGTAAGGACGAAACTGGTGCCCTTGAAATCAACTTTGACTCAGCAGTAACATGACAGCGCAGTGGTGTCATCGTGGTGCAACTAGTCCTCACACACACACACACACAACACACACGCATGCCATGTTCGCGTGTCGAAAGTGTTGCGCAGATTTATGGATAAACAAAACAAAGTCAACCTTGAAGTTGCCTCTTCCCCCCCCCCCCTCTCTCTCTCTCTTTTTCTTTCTCCTTCTCTCTCTGTTTCTCTCCTCCCTCGCTCTCTCTCTTTTCCCTCTTTGCTCTCTCTCTCACACCTGTTCATGCTGTGAAGGGGAAAAGTACCAGTTTATGCTATTGCAAACTTTCTTCCCCTCATGGTCAGCCTTCTCTTGTCGCCCCCCCCCCCCCCTCGCCGTTTCCTCCAAGTGGTAAAGTTAAACTTAAAGCCAAACACATGCGAATGTTTAGAAACAAAGTTGGCGGGCGATCTATTATGCCAGGACTCGTGTAGTAACAGGCAAATTACACAGGTTTTCAGTGCAGCTTTTGTGTTTAGATGTGTGTTGTACCTGCCTACACCTACACCTACCACTTCTGCACCTCCACCGTCCATTGTACAGCTGTCAACATACATCCTTTCTACTACCCTACACCCCCCCCCCCCCGATTAAAAAAAAAATTCTTTACCCTCGCGTTCTTCCCCCGTGACTTGGTTTCGTGTTCATTGATGAGTCATAGTGGGGGAGGGGAAGGAAAAATAAAACAGAAAGACAGAGGGAGAAAAATACAGGGAATACTAGGGAAAGGGAGAAGGATACAGAGAGAGAGAGAGAGAGAGAGAGAGAGAGAGAGAGAGGGAGGGAGGGAGAGAGAGGGAGGGAGGGAGGGAGGGAGAGAGAGAGAGGGAGGGAGGGAGAGAGAGGGAGGGAGAGAGAGAGAGAGGGAGGGAGAGAGAGAGAGAGGGAGGGAGAGAGAGAGAGAGAGAGAGCAGTTGTGAGGTAACGAGCATCAACTCTGCAGTCTTTGACATGAAGACATTTCGGCGCTCTCCAGGCTTGTCTGCATCCAGATATTTTTTGGTTGAATCCTTTTGAAATGTTGCTGCTACCTTGATTCTCGCCCCTGCTCCCGATACAATAACGACATAACCAGATTTCCTACACTACAAGGCATTGGAGATGGCAGCCGTGTGTCTTTGGCCTGGCCAGACTTGTAAGGCAAAATTAGATCTATGTTGATCTCGTCTTTCAGGGGCGATTCACGACGGACAAACAAGGAATTGACAGTTCTTGTGTATGCGATACACACGGATGCTAATTGTATGACTCACCGAGAGGCTGGAATATTTATTTAGTTATTTCGAAGAGGTCGCGGATTCGTAATGAATGCTGCATCGGAAGTTCTTGAGGTAGAAAGTTCCTTGGAAAGATAGGTAAGTTTAATGGGACCAGTGCGGAGCCAAGACGCAATACAGTATGACGAAATATCGTAAAAACCACAGAAAAACTGTGGGGTCGCAGCAGGGCTATAAGCAAAGTCAAATAGAAAAAAAAATTGTATATAGCGAAACCCTGCGTGAGTAATAAAACCCAAAACGATACAAAGCACACTAAAGAGAAGACAGAAAATACACCAATTTTCGGCTTTCGCCTTCTTCAAGTGAAAAAAAAATCGAACAATAAAAGATTTCAACAGGAAATGTATAGAATTTATTTCTCAGGCAGGGCTTCGCTACATACAACTTTTTCTTTTTGCCCAATTTTGACTTCGCAATACAGTAAGGGACGTTTTCAGTGTAACCCTGGATGAAAGCCAGCAAAGCAGCAAAAGCCTGATTTTTCTGTCTTTATCTTTGTTGACGTTGTCTGGTACGGTCATGTAGTATATCCTATCTATGGGTACGGTGTTTTGTTTCAATAATGTATCGACATTGCAAGCCGTGGCAAGCTTTTCGATTGTGTGCTGTGCCACCACAGAGAGAGCAGATCTCTCTAGCCCATCTGTGAGAATGTACACGACAGTCTGGGCTGGATGTAGAAAACTGTGACGTTTGTTGTAGTGGGAAAACGCCACGTGAAACACTTATTGATGTGTATACCAGCTTTGACATCCTGAGTAAAAAACACCGTGTAACTCCCCAGGAAGCTGTTTTGACAGTATTGACTCTCGAGTTTTTGTATTTGGTGCGCTGTTAGCCATTTTATCGTCGGTGTTTCACGATTTCTGGACTGCTTTGCCCCAGAACAACAAGGAGTTTGAGCTAACAGCTCAATGGTGAGTCAGGCAATACTTTTAAGGAACCAGAAAATGAATTTAGTACAAATTCCAAGAAATTGGGATACGCGGTTTTGGTTCAGGACGTCAGCGGTGTTTTGTCTTCCCGTGATGGGAATGAGTCAGAAAGTTGTGTCGGATGTGTGAAAGTGAAAGGTCTGGGTATCTGATGGTAAATATTGGCAGAGGTACAAACTTGCTACAGGCTCGTGCACAGTATGTTGTGTGTTCTCTAATGGTTTAAACTTCAACTTGGTCGAGGTGTGAAATTTAGGAGGTTTGGTTGTTTTCCTTTTCTTTTTTCTTCTTTTTTTTTTCACTCCTTCCAACCTCTCCTGCTGTTGTTATTGTGTCAATTTTCAGTGCGGATAATTAGTACTTCTGTGTTCTAAGCCGTCCACCCTTGCGACTTGTCTGCGATGATAACACTGTTGAAGTACACTTTTGCACCTTTGCTAAAAATGTATTTGCTGCAGCATCCCCATTTGCATTTTTACCACCAAAGAAAATAGCATGTAGCCTAGAATTGAACAGTGTAAATCTGATACAGTAGTGCGCACATGTGTATTTGCGTGTGCGTCTGTATGTATGTGTTTGTTTGTGTGCGTGTGTATACATATATATTATGTGTGTGTTTGCGCGCGCGTGTGTGTGTGAGTATGTTGTCCTGTGTTGGGCTGGTATCAAAATGTCAGACCTGGCAATCACGTCACCACCACAACAGAGTTTTTTTTTCTGACGGCTAAGAGAGGATGAGTCGCTGGTACGTCTGCTCTGCACCACCACTAATCAGTTTAAATTGCTGTCTGTTGTTTACTTTGAATGGCAGATCAAAAATGTTTGCGGCGAAAAGGCTCGGGGATCTTGTCTTCCACCTGAACTTACCAAAATCGGCGATACGTCTGTGAAACCGTTATTATCTTAGTCCGGCGGGTTGGTTGGGGGAGCCACAGGCCACAGGCGACACGGAGATAAAGCATGCAGCACGTGAACTGAGCTCTGGCCAAGGCACGCTCTTGGCCACTGAGTCACAGATTATCTGTATGTACCCGGGGTACGGGATAACAAACAGGGGTGCACTCACACTCACTGCCTGTCTGAGCCCTCTTCATTCTCTTTCTCTTTCTCTCTCGTAGTCCCGTCCTGTCTCTGTCTCTCGTTAACTCTGTCCGATCCTCTGTCGACCTTCTTTTAAATTCTCTTCCCGTTCCCTTCTCTCTTTCTTTCTTTCTCTCTCTGTCTCTCTGCTCTGCTCTCCCCTCTCTTTCTCTCTTTCTTTACCTCTCTCCTTTTAATGCTATCTCCCCCCTCTCTCTCCTTCTTTATCTCTTTCGCCCCTCTCTTTCTCTCTCTCCCCCCACCCCTCCGTCTCACTGTGCTAACTTTGCGCATTGTCTTGCATTTTATATAGAGCTAGAACAAGCGTTGTCGGGTGATTAAGTTACCTTTACTGATATTTCTGTATAATGTAATCCTATCTATCAGTCGCTTAGACTGTCGGTCCATCCATCCACCCACCCATCCATCGACCTGTTTGTTTGTCTGCTTGTCTCTCTGATTTTATTTATTAACCCTCCATTACTCTGTCTTTAATTGAGTCTGTCCAACTTTCTGTATGTCCATATGTTTGTCTTGTATCTTTGTCCGTGCATCTATCTGCCCACCCATCTACCATCCAGCCATTCACTCACCCTTCACCAGTATCAGTACACTGTTCCTGACGCCTGTCAGTGAAAAGCTTTTGATGAAACAAAAAATCACCGGGTTTGTTACCCATTTATAATGGCAGGCCAGTGTGAGCCGTGTGGCAGCTCTACGGCCGGGAAGAGAATGAGTAGAGACAACAGTTGGTATCTGGCCATATCTACTGTTTGTGGTCCTCCTTCTCACCTCCAGTCGTCTTGTCTTACCTGTACTAATGTGGTCAATACATGAGGACTCGAAACTCAAAACGCACAAAGTGCCAAGTCCATAATTTTGAGAAAAATGAATTTATTATAATATTTGCTGTAAGATAATGTAATTTAGGCTGATGTGATTTTCATGTGAGTATTTTTTTTCCCCCACATTCTGGCGCCATCGATTTTTCACCATTTGGTGGCGGAAGGTGCATGTACGTGTAATATCCATCCGAAACCGATTTTCTGAAAGGCCCCAAATCACTGATACGGTCAGATTGTTGCCTAGTGCGTTTTCATTTTCAACTCCCCATGTATTCTAAGCATGATTTTACCACTATTAACATGATTTCCCAATGATCATCCTTTCAACACTGGCCAAAAGATCTTTTTTATGGCGTCCCTATTGCCACCTACGTTATCCCAAACGCTTCTGTCCCTACTCGTGGTCTCTCCAGAGGTGTGAACTTTTCCTCAGGATAACAAAATACTATTCTATACAGTCGGTGGTAGTTGAAAATTCTCCTCTGAGAGTTATCATGGTTAAGATTAGAGCCCAGGTAGGTCAATCACTCCTCAGTTGCTCATATCTGAATACTTTAAGCTCAGTCGAGAACTGAGTAGCTCCATTAGTGATTAGAACATTGACTCACCAGGGGGCCGCTATTTGGTTGTAGGTACAAGTAGTTCTGTTGTTGGGACTGAACCTTCTCACCGGAGTTGTTGACCGGGGATGTTGACATTGCAGTTGTGTAAATCTTGGAACTGATGCCTGGAAAATCAAAACCTACTCATGGAAAGCTCAAATCTCAGTGAGAAATAACCTTTTTTTGCTGTTGATTCTTGAAATAAGTTAGATAAGTTCTGTTCTTGTCATCGTCACCTTTTTGTTGTTGTGTTTTTTAAACATTTGATTAGGCATGGCGGATTTCCAACATTTTGGGGTGGTAGGTTGTACACAAGGGACATTGGCTTTTTGAAGGGTCATACGTCGTTATTTAGGTCAAATCACTATAATTATGCTACGTGTTGATTTTCAGTGCCTCATATCTTGTATTGTAAGGCGGTGTATGACTATTCTGCCGTCAAATGTTGTACATATATAGGAATGTCTGGGGTTATCGCTACCATGTTATGGAACAAGGTGATACACACCAAAGACACAATTTTACAGGAGACGCGGGAAAAGAGTTTGCGTTGCGCCTTGCAGCATTCTTTGTTTAGCTTTCCATTTGGTGATGATCACAAGCAACTACATGTACATGTAGTGTTAGTCGTACGGAATTATCATCCAGGCAGAAAGATACACATTCCATTCTACGAAAGGATGAAGAAACGTGAATTTGACCTTGATCGGCGCAGATGCCCCCTTTTCCTTTACATGGCAGTATCAAAGTGTATCTTACCTTGAATTTGACGTGATTATGGTGCCGAATGTTAAGTTACTTTGCTTTTGTTTGTGCCAGTAAGTTTGGGTAACAATAATTATTACATGAACCTGGACAGTAGCCAGGGACATGAAGACATCCAAACTGCAGCATGCCAGGCTATTTGATGCAGGAAGCGGCTTTGATCCCTGGTGAGTGCACCCTCAAAATGTACCGAGTGGCTCGGAGAAGACGGAGAAGAATTACTCGGGTGTTGTCGAGTGAGGCAGTCGGGGGAACTAATATAATTAAAAACAATTCCTTTCGTGTCTTTGTGCGTTTTAATCGCACCCCCTCCCCCCCCCCCCTATTTTTTTCCTTTCCCCCGAGTTTGCCAAGCTTGTACAGTGTATTAGTAAATTGTGATAGTGTTGAAAGGAATGTTAAAACAGATTGCACATGTACCAGTCGTCGCCCTTTCTTCCTTCCTTCCTTTCCAGCCACCCCCCCCCTCCCCCCTTCCCGACCCTGCGCCCCAGGCACCAGCTGATGGTCCATGGATCCTTCACGTGTACACTTTGACCTGGTTTGCCAGTCTGGGTTTTAGAGGAGGGGGGGGGGGGCACCCTGTATCGGAAAACAGTAATTTAGACAAAATTTAAAAAACAGAAGGAACAAGAACTCGGCAGTGAACAGACAGTTATAAGTGTAAGTGAAACACGTGCGTGAGTGGCTGGCTGTAACCCGGGGGAAATGCCGGATGTCTCCAGCAATTTGTCCAGAATTACCGCCTGACGTTTGCACTGGTTCCTCCTCCTCCCTCAAACTGGGAGAGAATAAATACATGTACATGGAGCTCGTGGCCTTTATTTTTATCACGTGTTTTTCTTCAAAATAAAATTGTTTACCGGTCATATTTCCAGAGGTCACGTATGCCGGGGAGGGGGGTGGCGGGGAAGCATCCGTATTTTTGCTCGAAAGTTAACGTTACGGCCCCAATCCCTCATGCAGATTTTCAGTCGCCCCCCCCCCCCCCACCTTCTTAATACTTGCGATTGGACTGTTCTTTTAGATACGTGAATTATATATTTATAATCCTACAACTTAAAATTTAGGGGAGAGGGTGGGTGGACTTGACCGATGCCCAGGTCTCGTATCTTCATTGTGCAGAAAAAGAACCATAACCGCCCACCCAGGCTCAAAAGGGGGAACCTAGGTACGGCACTGGCAGTAGAGCAGGGCAAACCCTGGGAAACACTTGATCAAACTCATCCTCAGTCTGTTCCAAATGATATTTCACATATGTTCGTTATCTTCACACACACACACACACCTACACACTGACACATATTTGCACGTGACAGTTGCCTTGACCCTGAAAATATGGAGCCTGTCCACCATTGCACATTCTTAGCTGTTAAAACTGTCCTCTTTCTGTAAGACCTATACCCATGTGCCATAGGCTGTTTGCGCTTTACAGCCAAAACTATTCATTGTACAACCCAAACCCAATTTGGCAACATACCACCAAATAATTTTAATTTTCTGCACCCGACAAATTTATCTGGCAACATTTACGCACTGTACAGTATGTGAGAACACAAAGCCAATAACTTGTCCTGCGCAATAGACCAACTGTCTGTTCTCTCCAGCTATGCGATGCGCTTACTTGCGTTGAAAACTCAAAATAATCCAATAAATCTCACAACACTGCGCATTTTGTAACTTCGTTCTCATTGTATGTGTATGACCGCCTTCTTTACCTGTTCTGTTGTTGGCTTGAAATACCTGCAGTTTTACTCACATCAATACAAATTCCTACGGGGACAAGTTTGTACAGTAATGTTTCTTTACCTTTTCAAACCTGTTGTTTCCCGAAAGCGATGGTTTTGTTCCCTCAACAGCAGGTTCTCCTGATTTCACTTTGTATTTTTAACATCTACCAGCAGTTTTTCAGGAACTATGTCAGGCTCGAGTCCGTAGAAGTGGCAACAATGTTTTGGGGCAGCCCAGATGAGTGGAAATGTAACGAATATTGAGTTGTAGTTGAGTAAGAATTTTTTATGTAGCATCTGGAGCGAGAAAACTAAAAGCGGCTTTGCACTTTGATGACAACACATGTAGTTTGCATTATTTAACGGCATTACTAGTAATTCCTGTCCGTGACTTGCCCAAATCTCTCCCCAGGGGGATGTACAGTACTGTTGTAGAGAATTATTCTATCAGTCAGTGTGGCTTTACCTGAAACCGCGCCCTCGTAGCTTGGTTGTGGAACAGGGAGTAAGACAGGTGAACAGAGAAAGGGAAGTGGGCTGGAGGGAGGAGGTAGGGTGGAGGGTAAGAAAGCGGAGGAGGAAGTTGAACATGGCGCATGATGTTTTTTATTTTTATCATTATCATTTTCAGTCTCGGCGGGCGAATAACGATATTTTGAGTGTGGGGTTGAACATTTTTCCAAAATAATTTTAGCATTTCTTTCGGTCGGGTTGACTCGTTTCTGTGAAGTTTGGGTCATTGTGAACTTAATCTGCAAATGTGAGTGGACCTGGCAAGATCAGGCTGAAGGTGAAAGACCAAAGGCCTGAGAAAACTCCTCCAAAGGGTGAAACTACAGAAATTGAGATTTGCATAGAAAATGAAAAATCCGCCATTTATCTGCATTCAGTTAAACTATTTGACTTGAAATCGTCCTAGGAATATTTTATTTTGATTTTTTAAAGAGGAATAAACATTTCACCTCACACCCGATTTGGCCAGATCCACTCATAAATAATTGCCATATTTGTTCTTCTGTGTATGTGTGTACGTATGTATGTATGCCTGGCAGCGCCCATTGTTTCTGGTACGTTACCAAATAGTTTGAGAACCTGCACTCACATAGTCACCTACCACATTCCCTAACACTGTTGAGGATACTATAGTATTTACTCTGCATTGTTGGGATGAAAGAGTGGGTAAAGAGAGAGCCAGAGATGTTCAACGCCCCACAAGCACCCAGAAAGCTAGAATCAGAATTTTGTTTTCTTCCGAAAGTGAGTTGAATTTTTTTTATTTTTTTTTCTGGCATTCACTTTGTCCGTCATGCATTTCCAAACAGCTTTTTCTTGTTGTTGTTGTTGTTTTGGTCATGTTTGTTTTGTTTACTGTCACAAATGAGAAATTTGATGATTATTTTGCCGGGACATTTCCTGTATCTTTCCGTATAAACTGTACCTATTGACTTCTGCGCACTTGGGTCTGTAGGCGGACTGAAACTGTATTGCGGGAAATGGGGGGGGGGGGGGGGGAGGGGGACGGCCGTTGCCAGAACAGTAAACAGAGCGTTGTTTTCTGACTTGATTAAGTCTGCATGTCTCGTCCCTTTCCATAGAGTGACCCTGTTGTAATCAAGTTAATAATGCTGTTGACTGTTAATTACCATGATGTAAATAGCAAACTGCACATATCTCTGTCCATTAGTTCTAATTTTGCACACGTGTTTGCTTACACGCCTGCAAGGCTGATCAGAGAAAGTGAATAGTCCAGAGATTATGCATTAGTTTCGTTAGCTAAAAATAATAATAATAATAATAATTTTGTGGCCAATATCCGCAAAGGATTTTGTGCCAATGTGGCCGACTGAAAGGTTTTGTGGTCATGTCGCCGACGTAAATGTTTTGTGCCAATGTGACCGACTGAAAGGTTTTGTGATCATGTCGCCGACGTAAAGGTCTTGTGGTAATGTAGCGGACGAAAAGATTTTTGTGGTCAAACGCTTAAACCAAACCCCAGACTTAACCCAGTGATTTTCTTTGGGGAGGCAATTGGTTCCCAGGGGAGGAATTTCACAGCAAAAGAGGGGAATTTTAGCCGGAGAAGGAGGTAGATAGGAATTTCATTGGAAGGACACTCTAAACTGGGAAAGAAATTCCAAACTAGAAGTTTCATGGCCCGTTGAAATCAGGATTTCATTTTTTTTTTAGTTGACCTTGAGTAAGAAAGAAATTCATTGTCATGTACTGTTTCAGTAACCACCACTGTAAAAATATAATGGTGAAAGTAAACTATCAGATGACAGTCAGACAAGTCAAAGTGGGGGAGGAACTGAGAAAACCTGGGCACGAAAGGAAGGGGGAGGGGGGGGGGTGGCCTGGGATTGTGAGAACCGCTGCTTTAATCCCAAACCTTTCCAAAAAGTTCAGTGTGCAAACGCTCAATCTGGAAACACGACGCTAAAAGTCCCACTGTTATTTTGTGACTAATTTAATGTGCCAGATTTTATCTGTGACTAGTGAATCCTCTTGTCACACAGAACACAGCCAGGTGAAGGTCATTACGTGATGTCCCTGATATCGCATTAGGATTATCAGAGATATTTATCTTATCAGGTGTGAATCGTGGAGTCAAAGGTAGCAGGGATTGTCATCATGACGTTATTAATTGTTATCATGTTATTTCGGTTTTTGTTTTCTTCGTTGTTGTTGTTAGAAACATTGAGAGATATACAGGTTGTAATCTTGCGTAGTCACAGTCCAAGCCGTGTGCGAGAGATAGGCCGAAAGTGTCTGTGCTGGGCTGAAACTAAAACTGACAAGTGTCATTTCTCTCAAGAAATCCAGTATCTGTGTGAGTTAGAGGCTTTCTTCTACGGGGGGTGGGGCAGTGGTGTTGTGGTGAGCAGTTTCACAGGTGATGAATGGCAGTGTTGAAGAAAATGATAATTTGGTGCCAAGTTTCCATATCAGATCAGGCATCACTTCTTCCTTGTACTGTAGGTAAAATCATCTCATAGCGTCTTGTTGGCCTCGGGGAACGGAACTAGAAAGCTGGTCTACGAGCACAATATCTATCTGTCTATCTATCTGTCTGTCTGTGTGTGTCTATCTATCTATTTATCTATCTATCTGTCTATCTATCTATCTATCTATCTATCTATCTATCTATCTGGCTGTATGTCTCTCTCTCTCTCCCTCTTTTACTTTATCCTCTCCACCCTCTCTCTATCTCTTTCTCGCTCTCTCTCTCTTTCTCTTATTTTATCCTGTCTCTCTCCCCCTTCTCTTTTCTATCTCCCCCCCCCCCCTTGGCTTGGCTGGTGTTCGTTTCACTGTCTGGTGCAGTTGTTCCCCTTGTTCCTGCCCAGGGCAGAACTTGACCAGCATGATTGTGCCGACTGCAGCACTCTCAGACAGGCCACTTAAGAGAAGGCGTTGAACACGTCATGTTAATGGAGATAAGTGCGGCTAAACTGATCCATGTCCCTGGGGATTTCTGATCCCTACATACATGGTCCACTCTTGAACATTTCTCTGGACCTTTGAAAATTGGGGCACAAATTAATGGTTTGCTCTTTGGCATTGTAGGTAGAGTTCTGTGAATCACGATTAGAATAAGTCTGTCTTGTCAGACAATATTAACAAATAATAATAAAAAACAACAACAGAACGCTGAAGTGTCACCGGGGCGTGGCACAAAGTTAAAATTTGTGAAAAGAAGTTGAGAAATCTTGTAGAATTTCTATCTCATTGTTCATACTTTTTGGGTATAATTGTGTCGTTTTCATTGATATTCCTGAGGCGCAGTAGAGTTTTGTTGTTGCTGTTGTTTACCACATTTTAACGTGGTTGTATTGACTGTTGAACGTTGGATCTTCTTGTGAATGAACTTTCGGGCACAATATTATGCGTGTAGTCCTTGTCGAGCTGACGCGCTGTCAAATCCAAAGTCTGAACTCAAACCGGGCATCCATTTACCTACGCTTTTCGCTGTTTTTATCCTAAGACTAGTCTGTTCTCTTGTTGGTTTTTGAGGGCCCCCTTGGTAGTCCAGTTTTGATGCTCCTACCCTACCCCTGACTACAAACTTCTAATCTGTCTGTTTCTGTCATACGTTTTTTTTTTTATTTTTTGTTTTGCAAGATGTCGGGCCTGGTCCCTCTGTGGTTTTGTTGTTCTTTTGTTTTCTTTCTTAATGATTTTGTTTGTTTGTTTGTTTGTTTGTTTGTCTGTTGCCTTTGTTTATTTGTAAAAATTTTTTTATCTTTGTCTGTCTGTCCGCTCGCCAAAAGATTGCTGTACCCATTTAGCTCAAGGTCTCTGACCATTTCTTTAGTATCTGTCTGTTCGCACCTTTTTCTCATTGGCCACGTCCATTTTCCTTGGCTGTCTTTCCTTCCCTTCATTAATCCAATTTATCCATGTATTAGCCCGGGCCTTCACTTCAGTCCTCAGACCAGACCTGGTTCTGAAAGGAGTTTCAGGCGCCATGACTCTATCTATGACAGTTATCAGTGCTCAGATAAACGTTTCTGACAACTTGTAGACACTAGACGGTCTCCGGGCTGACTACCGGCAGTGCTCACTTGCTCACTTACCGTTGTAGCGTCAAAACTGACCTTGACTCCAGCGTACATTTTAGTTTTACAGTCATTCACAATCATTTGATGTTTGAAAAGGGCGGGGGGGGGTGGTGGGATAGCATGAACTTGGGTAGGGTTAGCTTGCCAGTAAAGCTTCCTTTCAGTTTCATTCATACCATCTGCGTCAGAAACATGCTTGATTCAATTGCTAATTAATTTAATTGCGCCAACTTTTTTTTTCTTTCTATACTTAAATGGCAACTGAGTATCGAATTCGTTCACTTTCCCAATATGAGACAGGGTGTTTGGCGTGAAAAAAAAAAAGAGAAATTTTGAAAGGGGGATGGGGGGGGGGGGCTGGAAAGTGAGATTGGGGGGGCAAGAGGAGCCGGGTGTGAGGTAGACAGACGTCATCCTTTCCTACTTAACATGCTTATCGTAAAACGTCTCTTCTGTAGTCAGTCAGTCATAACTTCCTCCTGTTCCCAATTTCATACTGTTGTCATTGTCCTGAATTCTGTCTGCCCTTCATTATCATATCTCCGGGACACGTTCTTTAATGTTTCTTGTGTGTAGCGGTCGGTGCGTTGTTAACTAAACTGTATTTTATGTGAAGTTTCCTTGTCAAGGGTGTTTCACATGTGAACCTTTCTTGACTTCCTACTTTCAGTCCAGAAAAGCATTCAGAATCGGTAGCCTAGCTATTTTGAGAACTACATAAATGCAACGAGTAAACCTGAGATAGTGAATAACTCTACTGGCAGCAACGTCTGTGTCCATCGCCGTCTTCTACATCTCTTCATCCATATCTGGATGGCTGCTAACCAGCACCATGACGTGATTAGCATCGCCTGGATCTGCGTTCTTAAAGTGGTCAAATTCCAGTAGCATTTTGTGCTCTTTTTAAGCCCATTAGTATCAAAACTTCCTGGTAGTATCGGTAATGTTTTTGTTGGGAAATCCGTGGGTGTAGAATATCTTTGGGAAGACCAAGACAGGCCTGGGAACTGTCAGGTTAAATCTGAGTTGAGAGAGACAAGAGGGGGGGGGGGGCGTCATAGGAAATTTGGAAAAATCAGCACATTGTTCTGTAACACCGTCAGCTAATTAATGCTATACCTGAGATGTCGGTAAAATTTGTTTTTTAATTAACCCCCCCCCCCCCCTCCCCTTGCTGGTTCCGCCTTTGCTACAGTTCAAATTCCACGAGCATTTTGAATAGCAACCGAGCTCATCAACATCCAAACTCGATAGACGATAGCCAGTGTCAGCAATATTGATGATGGGACAACAGTCCAAGTGTTTGGTTATTGGATTTCTTTCGGCAAGACGAACATTTGATAACCTTCTCTCACTTTTTTGGCGTGGTTAAAAACTCTGATGTTAATCCCAGCTCAACATGTCTCCTCTATCTGAGGCAGAGATCTAACCTCTGAGAAAGTACTTTTCTCCCAAGGCTTCACCTTCTTTCTACCACCCCTTTCATTATCGGTACATCCGCTAGGGAATCACTCATCACACACAGAGAGATTAGAGCGATGAGAAAGATGTAAGCAGGAGATAAGGCTATCACCTTCCTGTGGCCCACTGCTGTGTGGATGAAGTCATGAAGTCATGTACCAATACACTGGTGGCTGCACATGTGGAATTTGCACGTGGATCACGGGCAGTACAAGGGGACATAATAAAAGTTACTCCCCCCTCCTCCTCACCCGTTGCTCGCCCTTTTTTCATCCTCCATCTACCCGCACACGCGTATCGATTCGCCTCTTTGGTCACTGTTGTCTTCTTGAAATCAGGTCTGTTTTATTATGGATAGGAGTGTGTTGGTGAAAGTATTTGAGGGCGTAAGTATGTGTGTATATGTGTGTGTGTGTATGTGAGTATGAGAGAGAGAGAGAGAGAGAGAGAGAGCGTGTATGACAAAGTACATGTATTTTATAGGAATGCTGGAGGCGAATGAAAAGCGGTTGGGTGGAGTGATGAAGGAAGACGATCAGAATGAAATCTTCGTCTTGTTATTTTATTCATGTTTAACTCTCAGTTTTTAATATATTCATTGCATGTTGCAGCTCTCTCTCTCTCTCTCTCTCTCTCTCTCTCTCTCTCTCTCTCTCTCTCTCTCTCTCTCTCCTTCTCTCTCTCTCTTTCTCTCTCTCTCTCTCTCTCTCTCTCTCTCTCTTTCTCTCTCTCTTTCTCTCTCTCTCTTCCTCTCTCTCTCTCTTTCTGTCTCTCTGTCTTGCTCTCTCTCTCTCTTTCTCTCTCTCTCTCTTTCTCTCTCTTTCTCTCTCTCTCTCTTTCTGTCTCTCTCTCTTTCTCTTTCTCTCTCTCTTTCTGTCTCTCTCTCTCTCTTTCTGTCTCTCTGTCTTGCTCTCTCTCCCTCTGAAGTGTATGGCCCTGATACATAAAATTAACGTTATGCTTGTGCATGCCAAGTTATAAATGTTGCGAGTTCCGCTGGAGAATATTCCAGTCTGTATGGCATTCTCTCCTACACCAGACGCCTCAATCTCTAACGTCAGTGTCAGTGGGCAGCGGCCATCTCAGGCGTGTGCAGATTGAAAACCCTGACA